>JFGX01000055.1:0-112803 GCA_000729855.1 Epichloe aotearoae
AGTATTAGTTATATTACTTATTCTAGGTAAGTATCTAAGTAGCTCTTATATTAACCCTAGTTACTTAGTAAATATACTATTCCCTATATAGTATTTTATACTATTAGTATTAAACCTATTAAAGTACTAGTACCTTATAAGTTTCTAAGTTTAGTTACTAATCTAAATACTAGCTAGTCTATTCTAGTTATTATTTTATTTATTATAGCTTACTATATAGCCTATTACTATTCTAATACTCCCTATAATAACCTTATAGTATTATATTTAGTAAGCCTAGTTTAAAGTTCCTTTAATTCTAGTATATTTCCTAAGGGTCCTAGTTATAAGTTTTCTAAATTTAACTCTATTAATTAGTTAGGGGGTTTAGTATATTAAGTAGTAGTATTATTTTTAGGGTAGTTTATAATCCCCTTTTCTTTATTATTTTTATTCTTCTCTATATCTTTCTTAGTCTTAGTAGTTATAATACTATTTATAGAACTAGTAATACTCTCTAATTACTACTCTAAGGCCTTACTACCCTCTAATTTAGGAAATTTATTAAGAAGTTCTCTAGATTTAGCTTTACTAATATAAATTTTAACTTAATTCTAAGTAAGATATATAGCTTATAAATCTACTAGGTTCTAGTAAATAAGTAGTTCTTAATCTCTTAGCTATTCCTACTTTTTAAGAATTCTATTATTAAATTTATATCTTATAAGGTTATTTAAATCTTCTTATTTACTAGTTCTAATAAGTTTCTATTTTTAATATCTAAAATCTAGGTTTATACTATTAAAAGCCTAAAATTAATAGATAAGGTATAGTTTATTTTTAGTAACTAGGAAAGTAAATTTATATTATAAATAGTTAGTTTTAGATATATAGTTTCTATATCTAGGTTACTAGAGGTATATAATAAAAGAATCTCTAATTACTACTACTTATTATATGCTAGCTTTGCATAATATAAGGTTAAATCCGTTAGAGGGGCTAATAGATTTAATAGGTTGTAAGTTATACTAATTTTACTATTAAAAGCTACTATTAGGTATAATATATAATATTAGAAGTAAGTTAAATTCTCTAACTAGAGTGCCAAATCTAGCCCTATAAACGTCCCTTGTGACTAAGCTCATTCTGCCACGTAACAAGGAGCTAGATAACTCTAGATATAAGGATTAAACCTTAGGGTTTTAGGACCCCTCTATAAGGCACCTTAAGGTTAAAAACCTAGGTTTAGGCGTATAATTACGCTATAATATTAGGTAATACACATAGACCTTATGCCTTACTTTTAACCTACTTTTATCTTTACTATATTGCTTATAGTAGCCTTTAATTAGTAAGCACTATATAAAATAGGTAGGCACACTATATTAGAATAATAAATTATTATAAGAAGTACATACCTAATATTAAAATAAGCTTAATAAATAGGAAGGTAGCGTAATAAGCGTGTTAATATTAGAAAGACTAAATTATTTAGGAAAGAAAGGTAGATTAGAATAGGTTTTCTTATATTTAACTCTTTTATTTATTCTTAGTTCCTTTAGGATTATTTATCTTACTAAGTAGCTAGTAAGAATTTTAAGTTTAATTCTAGGAGTATACTATCTTTTTCTAGTAAAGAGATTTTTATAAAGTATTCTATATATTTACTTATTTTATTTCTATCTAAACTAAGATAACTTAACTTCTATAACTTCTAGCCTAGCTATAAGTTCTTTCTTTAAATCCTTATTAGACTTTTCTTAACTATAGATAAGTTAAGAACCTAGTATAAGTTTTATTACTACTTTATATAAAACTTTCTAGACACTTAGACTAGAGAGAACCTAGAACTAAGTTTAAATATAGAACTAGATAGAGTCTTATTAGAATTTATTCTAAGTCTAGAATAATCCTTAATACTAGACTAATAAGAGAAAACTATACTTCTAGATTTCTATTTATTATTAATTAAACTAGATAACTTAAGTAAGTAAGAAATACCTAGAAAACCTAGATAATCTATTATAATAAATAACCCTTTCTTTATAATAACTTCTCTAATAGCTTTAACTAGAGTTACCTTCTTAGGACTTCTAAAAAAGAGGCTAGTAAAGGAGTATATAAAATATTATAAAATAATAGTAGCTATATTAAGTATTTTACTAGATTATATAAATACCTTTATATAATATATCTTTATTTAAGGCCTTAGAGGTAAAGTGGAAATATAGTACTAGGATTTAGATTTTAAAGATTATAAATAGGCTAAGATAGCTAAGAAGTTCTTAAAGAAGTTTAAAAAGCTAGATTCTCTATTTAAGATAGTATTATAGAAAGAGATAGTTAGTTTTACCTATAAAAAGGGTAAGATACTAAAATCTTATATTTACTAAGCTAAATAAATTATATCTAAGGTGAAATCTAAGATATAATAAATATTATTTACTAACTTTGTTTTTAATTTAGTAAATAGAGATATAGATATATAATTATAGGAGTAAGTATTAGATTATTTATTCTCTTTAAAGAAATAGATATCTAGTATAGTATCTAAGGATCTAACTATATTAGATTTAAAGGTCCTTTTATATAATTACTATTTATTCACTTCTAAGAAGATCTCTTAGCTAAGCAAAAAAGCTATTATACTAGTAAACCTATTCTAACTATAGATAGAGAAATAGGTAAAGTGTAATAAAGAGAAAGATAAATAAATATTAGAGTTAGTTTAATAACTTAAAGTATTTAGGGCCTAAATAGCTAATAATATAAATTAAATAGCTAGATAATATAATTAATAGAAATATAGTGTAGATAATATACCCTAATCCCTAGGAAAATAAGCCTATATAACTAGTTCCTTTACAAAGGGAGACCTAGACTTTTACTAGTGTTTTAAGTGTAAAGAATAAGGATATATAGGGTATAACTATACTTTAAAGAATAAAGGTATAATAGTAAATAAAGACTAATAATATAAATAATAGTTTTAGAATAAATAGTAAATAAAAAGAGAATAATATTAAGAGTTAGAGGGATAGATAAAGTCTAACTATATTAGAGTTTTAGGAGGAGATTAGATTTTACTACCTAGATATATATCTATTCCTAAGATATAGTTATTTATAATATTAATAACTAATTACTATTCCCTAAGTTATATTAAGGAGAAAGATAAGATTAGTTATATAGCTAGTGCTACTATAAAAGTACCTAAGGATAAAATAAGGGTTTCTAAACCTATTTAGATATAAGGATAAAATAAAAGAATTACTAAGCTTATAGTAAAACCTAGGATTATTATAGATAAATAATTCTAGAATTAAATCTAAGAACTTCTAGACTTAGATAATACCTAAGAAACTTTAAATAACTAAGGTAAATTAGAATTAGCTTAGTAATAGTCTTAACTAATTTAAAAACAAACTAAAATAGAGTTTTAGAGATTACTACTAGCTTTAAGACTATATTTAAAGAAACCTATAGCTCTAACTTAAGGACTAGTAATTTTAACCTTACCTTATAAGGTAGTAATAAAAGATACTAGATCTAGAACCTAATCCTAATAAAAGCTTAACTTAGAAAACATTTAGGCTACTAATAAATATAATATCCTAGCTTTTAAACTAAGGAAATACCTAGGAGAAACCACTATTCTAATTATAGTATTATAACTTTTATAGTTAGCCCTAATTATCTAGCGCTAAATGGGATATCTAATATAATACTAATAAAAACTAAAGGGAGATAAAGCAAAATTAATTATTTCCTATCTAATAGAACTATACTAGGAAGCACTAAACCTAATTTCCCTAAGTCCCTAGGATTAGTAAATATTATAATTATATAGAATAATATTATAAAGTTAAAAGGTAAAGTTCTAATATCTCTAGGATATATATATATTATTTACGCTAGTTAGCTTACTACGTGGCTATTACTAGTACTCTAGCTGCTTAGTTAAAAAGGAAAACCCTAAGATAGGAAGAAAAACCCTCCTATATCTATATTTAGGCTAGCGCTACCCTTATTATAAGCCTACGCTATAAAGTATATAGCCTATTATAGGTAGTTATTACTAGCTTATACTAGCCTTATCCCTTAGAATATAAAAGAAAAAGAAAAATATATTATAATTAGTGCCTTTAGTCCCCTTTTAGCGCTAGCCTAGGCCTTTAGTAAGCCTATCCTAGGCCTCTTAGTATTATTATATATATAGTAAATTTAGGTTTATAATATTAATTTACTTCTTATTTACTTTTTTACTAACTTTTTTAAAGCCTTACTTTTTTACTAAGTCTAACCTAGTTCTAGCCTATAAGTCTTATAAAGCCTAAGTACTTATTTTTATTTATATACTATAAAGGAAGGGTAAGTTTAATATAAGTCTAGGGTAATCCTAGGTTAAAGCTACTTAAGTATTATTTATTTAGTTAATCTTATTATACTTTATTTTTTAAGCTATATTTTTATTCTATTCCCCCCCCCCCCCCTTAGTAAGTATAAGAAAGGGTTCTTCTCTTTATAGGGTTTTAATTTTTTTTCTTTTTTTTTATTAAACTTCCTATAAGTTCTTTTTCTTTTTAAAGCTATTTAAGGTTACTTTAGGCTAGATTTAGTCTAATTACTAATATTTAATATAGAATAAGAATAATTCTAGTAAGATAATACTAGAGCCTATAAGTTTCCTAATTTTAGTATATTTCTAGTTTTAACTTACCTAGGAAACTATAGCTTTAGAGTATTACCTATAAAAATCTATAACTATAAAATAGCTAGAGTATATTTTAGCTAAGAATCTTAATATAAGTCCTTTTACCCTTACTCTAAGCCTATTCTATATCTAATCTAGGTTAGCTTAGTAAACCTTAAGAAATATAATATATTTTATATAAATCCTAATTAATTTAGAACCTAGGGTATTAATACTATAATATTATTAGTAAGTTAGTTTAATTTAGGCCTAAGGATAGCGCTAACTTAGTTAGGTAAGGGTAGCTATTAGTGCTTACTTTAACTATTAGGTCTAGAATTATAGTTATAAAAAAGTAAGGGTTACCTTTATTCTAGCTTTATTTTAGTGCTAATTTACTTATAGCTAAATATAGCTAGTTAGTAAAATAAGTATTTATAGTTATCTAAAACCTAAGTAACTATTATTACTAAGGGTACTATAAGTACTACTATACTAGATTAGTACTAGGCTTAATCTAGGTCTAATATCTTTTTCTAGGTCCTAGAAGATTTCTAGAACTATATTAAAAAGCTTTATACTAGTAATTAAAGTAAGAAGAAATAAAGTATATTAGTAATAAGCCTTAACTAGGCTAGGTTTACTAAGGACTAATATAATAAACTTATTTTCTAGCTATATTACCTAGATATATATATAGTAAAGATAAACTATCTCCTAGCTACTATCTTTCTTATAAAGAATTATATAAAAATTATAGAGAATATAATCCCTTTTTCTAAGGAAAAGTAAGGTAGTAGTTAGGTTTTAGTTTAGAAAAAGGGTAAGAGTAAGCTAGAGAGACTTATAATACTAGAAGTTTATAGTTAAAATTAATCTAATAACTATTCTAGATATACCTTATTTTCTCTAGTAACTATATTCCTATATTATAAGTCTACTTCTAGTTTACTAGTAACCCTATATTATCTAATCTAGATCTTATCCTAGTTTTTAGTTATTATCTATATTTATTATATCTATACCTTACTAATTTTCCTATATACTTTAAAAATAACCTAGGTTCTTCTCTTATTTATACTAGCTAAAAGCTAGGTCTTATACTAGTATATAATATTATAGTCTTCTTATGCCTATAAACTATCTAGCTATAAACCTTACCTTTAGGGGATTATTTAAGGCTAGCCTTACTTTCTATATATTAGTAAGCTAATATTATTAAGGCTACTTATAGCTATAGTTACTATAACTAATAATTATATAGTATTAGTCCTTTATTACTTAGCTATAGCTATATAGAGGTAATATTACCCTAGGAATACCTCTTTAGAATAGGAACTTATTAAGGCTAATCTTTCTTATATATAACTAGACTAATATTAAAGAGATATATTTTTCTAGCCTTATATAGAACTTCTAGATCTCCTTTAAGTTATAGGTTAGTAAGTAGTCCTTAGTTAGTTCTCTAATATACTTACTCTAGCTTAGTTACTCTTTATTATACTAGTTTTTTTATTATCTTTTTTACTTTTTATATAGTTTAGTATTTAGTTTATTATTAGTAAGGGGAGGTCTTCTTCTATAGTATAGTACTATTATTACTAAGCTAGCTATAGTTTAAATCTTTTCTATAATTTTACTACTTATAATTCTTACCTTAAACTTTTATTTTATCTTATTTAGGTATAAATTAAGGGGGGGGATATAAGTCTTAACCTCTAGCTAAGTAATAGGTATAGCTTTAAATACCCTAGCTATAGTCTAGAGATAAGCTAATTAGTTTATTATAAAGCTTTTAATAACTTCTCTTAGTTTTCCTCCCTTCTTTATTAGAGTATAATAAATACTTACCCTATAGGTAAGAATAGGTTAGACTACTTATATATATAAGAGTTAAGTATCCCTAAAGCTATATCCCTATACTAATACTAATAATATAAAGAGTATAAGCTATTACTAGGTAAACTTACCCTTAAGAATATTTTTATAAGCACTTTAGTTTAGTTTTCTATTAACCTAAACTCTAAGGAATCTATATAACTTTATAGGTATTATTTTCTTTACTCTAAGCTAAACCCTAGTTTAGAGGGATTAGTAAAATCTAGTAAAGTATATAAGTTTAGTCTTTACTAAGTTAAACTTTACTCTTACTTTCTTTACCTAGTTCTTATAAACCTTTTATATAGCCTTAAGCCTTCTCTAGGTCTATATTATATTCTTACTAAATACTACTATATTTATATTATTAGTAAATCTAATAGCTACTATACTTAGGATAGTTTAGAGGTACTTATAAAGTTTTACTAAATATAGGAGAAATAAGATTAGTAAAAGAGATAAGCCTTAAGGGATACTAGCTTTAATTATAAAGGGTTTTAAGAGTTCTTTATTAAAGCTAAGCTAGCTTATTCTCTCTATAAGAAAGCTATATATAATTACTATAAGCTAGTGTAGGATTCCTATTTTAATAAGGAGGGTAATTAGATATAGATAGCTTACTCTATTAAATACTACTAATATATCTATTTATACTAGTAAAGTAATACTACCTCTCCCTTAGGCCTTTTTTATATATTCTATAAGTACTCTAATTATAGTCTTTATTAATCTATTTATTCTATTACCTATTTATAATTTAGGGAGAAAGCTTTTTATATCCACATTTTCGGAGACTTCTATGAATTTTACCTAAAAAATTCTAAACGTCTTAAATAGAGCCTATACTAGAAAATAACCTATCTTTTTCTACTATCACTAGTAATTCTTTTAAGGAATTACTAAGTTACTTTAAGTAAGTAATTATTTATATTCTCTTATAATTTAACTAATAATTATAGTCTAAATATAACATTATTATTTAATTATTGGAATATTTCTATAAATATCTATAATTTATATAATAAATCCTTCTAAGAGCTTATTATTAAGCTTAATAAGCACTTTTTAAATTTTAGCTTTATATCTTTATAACTAGATATATAGACATCTTTTAATTCAAAGTCCTATTTAGGAGTTATTAGAAATTAGATAACTTCGGATTTTTAATTAGAATATAAACTTCTTAGTATGTATTTATATAACTATTATTACCTAGCTTTTATAATACTAATATTATTAACTAGGCTTTGAAAACTTAAAAAGCACATATACTAGAATATATATTAATAATATATTCACAAAGCTTATGGCTTTTTATAAGATACCTCTACTATCTATTATAAGGTTAGTTATATTTACCCTTTTATATAGACTAATTACTTATTAACTTCTTTTAGTCTTACTAGAGATAATAGTTCTAATAATAATACCTTTATAAGTGCTTTTATAAGTACTAATTATAATAGTATTAATATTAACAAACCTATCAATATCCAATGCATAGCATATATTTTAAATATTATTACTAAGGATATAATTACTAGCTTTATAAAAGCTATAATAAGTGCTAAAGATATTAAAAAATATAAGAATAGCGAGATTCTATTCTATTTAATAGAATAATTTTCACATTTAATAAAGAGTAAAAGAGATTAATTTATAGGCCTTATCTATAAGGCCTACTTATAACACTAGCGCACTAGTGCACTACCTAATAAGCGCACCACATCCTAGGGCTAGGTTTACATAACACTAGTAAGTCACTAGCTATAAGCTAGTAACTTATATATATAATATACTTAGACCTAGTAAGCTTTAGTTAATATATAAGTGCCCCTATACCTCTTACCTAGCTAACCCTTATTCTTATAATTCTAAAGCTTCTCCTACTAGCTACCTAAGAGTAATATAAGGAGAAGAACTATATAATTTACTAAAGTAATACTATATATTAACTAAAACTAGATAAATAAGGGTAATACTATAGATAAAAGTATACTATACTTAGTAAGAACCTTAACTAAGACTAAACCCTTTATTACTAAAGAAGAAAAGATAATAATTAGAGAGTAAATTACCTAGCTTAAGTAACTTAAGAAACTATAAGAATAGGAATAGGAACTTATTAACCTATTATAACTTAATAGAGAAAAGAAATAGATAAAAAGAGGCTAAAAGGCTAGTATATTCTTAAGTCTTAGTAGCTAAGAGGTTAAAGTCTAGAATATTACTAACCTTTAATACCTTATAAATCTATAAAAGTATAAGATATAGTTAAATAACCTAAACTATACCTTTAGAGAGGTAAAGAAGAAGTACTAATATAATAACTAAAAGATTCTCTTTATACTTAACTATATATATATAAACTATTAGGTAAGATAGGACTAATATATTAAGGAATAACTAGCTAATAGCTAGGATTACCCTAAAGATAACTAGGATAAGTTCTAGGCCTAGACCCTTATATTACTTAAGGACTTTATAAACTATAATACGTAGATAGCTATATAGCTAGAGAATATAAAGTAATAAGAGGGTTAGAGCCTTATTAAATTTAGTATCTTCCTAGATTTACTAGAGAAATACCTTAAAAAAGCCCTAGAAAAGACCTAAGCCCTTATATTCTTTATAAAATTACTCCCTAACCTATAGGATTATATTAACCTATATTTATTTATTACTAGAATAACCTAAGAAAAGGTTATATAACTTACCTAGTAATTCTAGGAGGTAATATTAAAGAATAAGTAAAAGCTAAGTAACTTAGGAGATAAGGGCCTATATAAAGCTCCCTAATATCCTAGATATAATTCCCTATAAGGCTATAGGCCCTATAAGGATTAGAAGAATAAGAATAAAAAAAAACCCTAGCTACTTACCTAAATAATAATAAAACCTAGGATAAGAGGTAGTATTATAACTATAGTAGTATAGAATACCTTTTCTATAATTATAATAAGCTAAAGAAAGACTAGTAAGAAGGCTAGGGAAACTTCCTAAGGTAAAAGTAAATGCCCTTACCTCTGCCTTAAATACCTAGGTACTAGTAAGGTATTAATTTTATACACTAGTTACTATTTATAGGTATAAAGATATTAAAATAGTAGCTAATCTAGATAGTTATGCTAAGGTTAATATTATTAGTGCCTAGTTTATATAAGCATATAAGCTTAATAAGGCTAAGGCTATAGCACCTACCCTTAAGGTAGTAAAGGCCCTTATAGTCCCTTAATATAGTGTTTATAAGGTACTTATTATAATTAGAGACTTAAGGGGTAAAGAGAAAAACCTTAAGCTACTATATATAGCTATTAATAAGGACCTAAGAGTTAAGGGAAGCCATATATTAATTAGAATATATATACTTATAGAAGAATATATATACTTATAGAAGAATATATATACTTATAGAAGAATATATATACTTATAGAAGAATATATATACTTATAGAAGAATATATATACTTATAGAAGAATATATATACTTATAGAAGAATATATATACTTATAGAAGAATATATATACTTATAGAAGAATATATATACCTTTATTTATATTTATAGGAATAGTAATTTAAGAAAAGAAAACTAGCCTTTTTACTACTAAACCCCTATAAGTTTATAAAGGTAATATATAATAAGACTATTATATATGCTATTATAGGGGTTATAGAAGATAAGTTTATCCCTCTTAAAGATAAGGAGGAGGTAAAAGTATATAAAACTATTAAGAATATCCTAAAGAAACTATATAAGTTCTAAGATATATTTACATTAAATAAGGCAAGGAGTCTGCTATTAAGGAAGATAACTAACTATATAATTAACCTTATACCTAGGGCTATACCCTTATATAGACTAATTTACTCTCTTTCCTAGAGTAAACTAAAAGAGCTCTAGGAATATATTAATAATAACCTAAAGAAAGGCTAGATAAGACCCTCTAAAAGCCCTATAAGTATACCTATCCTATTTATACTAAAGAAAAATAGGATACTCTAGCTATATATAAATTACTAAGGACTTAATAAGGTAATATAGAAGAATTACTACACTCTCTCCCTAATTTTAAAGATCCTTAATTAATACTAAGGGGCCTATTTCTTCTTAAAAATTAATATTAAGGATATATATTACTAAATCTATATTAAAGAAGGTAATAAATAGAAAATAGCCTTTTATATATACTATAGATACTATAAATACCTTATAATACCCTTTAGGTTAACTAATACCCTAGCTACCTTCTAAAGCTATATTTATAAAGCGCTTTATAGGCTAGTTAACACTATTTATATAGTATATCTAGATAATATTCTTATTTTCTCTAAAATATAGGAGGAATATATTATATATATTAAGGAGGTTTTAGAGTATATAAGGTTAGTAAAGTTATATATAAAACCTTCTAAGTATTCCTTTTACTAGGAGTTAGTAAAATTCCTAGGGTTTATTCTATTAGTTAATAGGATATTAATAGATATATATAGAGTTAATATAATCTAAGAATAGAAGAAGCCTATAAGCTTTAAAGATATATAGTCTTTCCTTAAATTCTATAACTTTTACTAATAGTTTATTTATAAATACTTTAGAATAGTAGTATCCCTTTATATATTAATAAAAGGTAGTTAAAATAGTATTTAGACTAGGAGGTTTATATTTAGAGTAAAGGAGTAGCTAGTATTTAGCTAGCTAAAAGATACCTTTTAGTAAGTGCCTCTTCTCTAATATTATAACCTAAGTTAACTAGTATATATTAAGATAAATACCTTAGTCTTTATAATAGTAAGCATCCTATCTTAGTAGGATAATAAGGGTTATTAGTATCTAGTAGCCTTTTAGTTAAGGAAGTTTATAAATACTAAATATAACTATAGTATAGCTAATTAAGAGTTACTTACTATAGTAAAGTTATTTAAATACTAGTAATACTATATTAAAGATATAAAGATACTAGTAAAGGTCCTTTTAGACTACTATAACCTATAGACTTTTATAAGGTAGTAAAAGTTAAATAAAAGGTAAGTATATTAGTATATATTTCTCTACCCTTTTTATTTTATAATTAAATATAGACTAGGGAAGAGTAACCCTATAAATATACTATTAAGAAAGTCTAATTATAAAAGTAAACCTATATTAAATAAGGTACTTTTACTAGAGCTTTAGAAGAAGATAGTAATTACTAGAGTAGTAAAAGAAGAGATACTAATATATTAAAGAAGTTATAGTGTAGCGCTAGTCTTAGAACCTATAGAGGCAAGAGTAGCCTAGGTAAAAGGCTAGTTAGCTACTATAAATCTAGTAAAAGGTTAGCTAGATAAGAGTAATTTTAAGGAGAAAGTAGCGTATATCTAAGATATTAGCATAGTATAAGAGATCTAGGGGGCTATTATATTACTAAATCCCTACTAATCTAGGCTAAATAAACTTTTAGTATAACTACTATAGAAGGTATAGGACTAAGATCTAGATCTATAAAGGTAGGGAGGTAAGGTTAACTCCCTAGTAAAAGGGAGGGGAAAAGCTAGTCTATAGTTATATAGTATAAGGGGTCTCGTAATATATAAAGCCTAGGTAGTTATTCTATAGGAGCCTATTTTATAATAGGAGCTCCTATAGCTATACTATAATAATCTATTAGTAAGTTACTTTAGGACTAAGTATACTCTTAAGCTATTAAAGCATTACTTTTAGTAGCTAGTAATAAGTAAAGCTATTTTAGACTATATATCTAGTTATAGGGTATACTAGTAGGTAGTAGCTAGGAGGCATTACCTATATAGGACCCTTAAATTACTACTAATACTAAGGTAACTATAGGTAAAAATCTTAATAGATTTTATTATAGGGCTACTACTTATATAGCTTAGTAACTAAGAGACTAATATAATCCTAGTGATTATAGACTAATTTACTAAGTACTCTATCTTCCTCCCTATAGCTACTATAATTAATATAGCTAAATTAGTAGAATTATTTTATAAGGAAATTAAGCTCTAATTTAGAGCACTAGAGAGTATTATATCTAATAGAGGGTTAGTATTTATAAGCTAATTTTAGTTAGATATATACTACCTATTATATATAAAGTAAAGGCTTTTAATAGTATTTTACCCCTAAACTAATAGGTAAATAAAGAGAATAAATTAAGTACTTAAGTACTACCTTTATTACTTTATTAAGGAGAACTAATAGATATAGCTAAAGCTACTCCTAATAGCTTAATTTATATATAATAATACTATAAATAGAACTATAGGCTACTCCTTAAACTATACCCTTATAGGCTATTTACCTAAGTTTTACCTAGCTCTTAAGGGTAAGACTAAGGGGGGGGAGGTGCTAGAAGCTTATATATATATCTAGAAATTATATAAAGTTAGGGAGAAGATAGAATATAACTAGGTAAAGGCTACTAAAATATAGGCAAAATACTATAATTAATAGCACTAGCTACTAACCCTAAAAAGAGGGGATTTAGTACTTCTATTAGTAAAGAATATTAGGCTTAAAGAGGTAAAATAAAAGCTAACCCCTAGATTTATTAGGCTATTTTAAATACTTAATATAGTAAGTAAATAAGCATACTAACTAGCACTACCTAATAAATATAGCTAGCTATATAATTTATTCTATATTAGCCTATTAGAGCTATAGAATTACTAGGAAAACACTATAAATAAGGAAATACTAATACTAAACCTTAAAGATAAAGATAATAAGTTTAAAGTTAAAGAAGTTAAGGACTATAGGAAAACATATAAAGGTAATAAATACCTAGTAAAATAGAAAGGCTAGCCTAGTAAATATAACTAATAGGTTCTAGTAGAAAATATAGAAGGCACCTAATATATAATTTAGGCTTTCTATTAAAGTAAAATAAGTAAGAAGTATAGTAAGATATAAGTAAGTTATAGGTAATAAGGTATAAAGTTACTATAGAAAAGGCCTAACCTTATTAGCTACTATTATACTCTATTTAAAATAATCTTAGACTACTTACTAAATTATAAAAGAAATTATCCTTATAAGGAAGGGAGGGATAGGGGAAACCCCTCTATAGTAGCCCTTATATATATTAAAACTATACCCTTATAAATAAAATACTTAGCCTTATTCTTATCCCTTATAATTACCTCCTATATTACTAGGAAAAAGCGGTGCTTTACTATACCCTAGGGTATAAACCCTAGGTTATAGGACTATAAGCGTAAAGTTATCTTTGCCTTCTAGGTAGTTATAAGATTATAGTAATTTAGCTATAGAAAGATTAGTAAATAGGTAGTAAAATAGAATAAAGTACTTACTATCCCTAGGATAGGACTTAGGAATATTATAACTAGAAGTTACTACTAAGATATAATATATTAGTTATATAAAACTAATATAGCCTGCCCTAAAATATAAGCAAAAAGCTAGTAAATATATAAGGAAGAGATAGACCTAGTAAACCTTAGCAGCCCTAGTTAGCCTAAATATAATATAGTAAGCTATATTAGTGTGGTTAAAACCTAGGATTAGGTTTAAATAATACTTAGTAAAGTAAAAGTAAGTTACTTCTAAAAATATATAGTCTTTAGGGTCCTTCTTAACCTTACTACTAAGAGTATTTATAAGTCCCTAGACCTAATCTAGGATAGCTAAAAGATTAAGGAAATTACCCTTTATTATAGGTATTACCTAGGGAAATATTAGTAATAAGGAACTAAAAGACTTAGGAAAAGTAGTATACTTACTATATTATATATATTACTATACTTTATACACTAGAGATAGTGCTTTAAGTATTTCCCCTTAATAATAGTAAATATCTTATAGGGAAAATAGTAGTTAATCTATAGAAGTTTAGGCTTAGATAAAGAGCTTTTCTTAAAGTCTATATACCTAGTGTGTAAATAGTATATATAACTACACTCCTTTAAGTAAATAGTCTTAGTATTTATAATAAAGGTATAGTAATTAATAAGGGAAAGTTATAGTAACTAAAGATATAATAATATTTTAAGAAAAGTTTACTATATTTATAAAAGGAAAAAGCATATAATATAATAAGGAACTAGAGATAAATTTATACTTAAGCACTACCTATTATTTATTATTATTTTAATATAGCTACTAGTTAGTAAATAGTTATATACTAGCTAGTAAAAGCTATTTAGGAGCCTAGCTAAAAGTAAGGGGGTAATTATAAGGCTTACTTATAATACTAGCGCACTAGTACACTACCTAATAAGCACACTATATCCTAGGGCTAGGTTTATATAATACTAGCAAGCCACTAGCTATAAGCTAGCGACTTGCACGTATAACACACTTAGACCTAGCAAGCTTTAGTTAATATATAAGTGCCCCCATACCTCTTGCCTAGCTAACCCTTGTTCTCACATTATCTAAGGTAAGTTATTTTATCTTATTTTATCTTATTTTAAGTATATTACTAATTAAAACTATAGGTATTATAGGAAAAGTTAAAAAGCTAGCTATTCTAATTAAGAATAATGCAAATCTATATAAAGATTAGCTTATTGCTTTAAAGGAGGCTAAGTTTTAAGGAAAACTAGTAATAAATTGCAATATAACTAAAATACCACTAGGTAAGTTACTAATTAGTAATAACTATATACTATTAGGTATTAAGTATTAAGTATTAACTAACTATTCTTTCTAGCTAATAATACTAGGTGGAATTCAACCTATTTAATGATTAATACTATGCTTTTATTAAAAGAAGCTATATTAATTTTTAATAAAAAAACCAATATATCTGCTTTTAAAGATGCCTACCCAGCAAGTCAAGAATAGGCAGATTTAAGCACTTTAAGTGAGATTTTAGAGGTTTTCTATCATCTAACTATAGTATTATAAGGGCAAAAATATAATACATTAAGCCTTGTGCCTTTATTTATAGTTAAGATATATACATATCTTACTACTTTATTAAAGGATTAAAAAGCTTATATAAAAGTAAGTTATTATTTATAACTTTATTCTACTATATTTAATGCTAATTATTATAGGATCAATTAAGCTATAATCCACTTGTAAATATCTTTGTTACTGCAATAAATATAGGCTTAAAAAAGTTAAACTCTTATTTTCCTAGGGATATAAATAAAAACTTTCACTTTTATAAGCCTTATTTATTAGCATTTTTACTCGATCCTTAATTAAATCTATTAGCATTACGAAATTAGTAAAACTTAACTGAAGCTACAATTAAGAAGCTTTTAACTACATTAAAAGCTGAATATAAGGAGTATGTATAACCTAAATCCCTAACCCTAACCTTTTAAATTTAAGTAATCCCTTTATAATTTATACTAATATTAAAAACTAGCTATAAAAGCTTATATAAGGCTAGAAATGAATCTTTTAATTATTCTAGCTCTAATACTAAAAACAATAAAGCTTCTACTTTAGTTATTGATTTATCTAGGATTAAAAGACATCTAAGCCCTTTTAGTAATCCTAGGCCTAAGAAACCTACTTTAGCCCTTTACTAAGGTTTATTTCCAAAGGAAAGAAATAAATCTATTAAAAAGACTAGAAAAAATGAAATTTCTAGTTATATTAAGCTAGAATAATTACATAATAAGGTATATTACTATATACAAATAGTTATTTACTTTATTTATACTAACTACTATAAAGGATAATATATTTTATTAGTGGGCTAAAAATCAAGAAGCCTTTTCACTTTTATCTATTTTAGCTCGAAAATACCTTGCAATCCCTGCTACCTCTGGTGCTATTGAAGGTCAATTTAATTAAGGTAGAAATGTTCTTACAAAAAGAAGAACATTATTACTAAATTCAACCTTACGGGAATTATTATTATTAAAGAGTTGGGAAAAAGAAATAACAAAACCTTTAATAAAGGAATATCCTTCTTTTTTTGAATATAATGTATTAGATTCTGAAGAATCTAATCATTTAGAAGATACTGATGATATAGAAGATTCTAATACCTTGGAATTTGAATCTTAGGCAAAGGGAAAAGGAAAGGAAATAGCTAACCCTACTACTATTAGTAGTGAATCTAGTGAATACTAGTAGTCTTATAGATTTACTATTACTATTACTCTTACTACTTTTACTACTATTATTATTATTATTATTATAGAAAAGAGAAAAGAGAAAAGATTTTTATTTTATTAATACTTTTAAAAACCTTAAAATACTAAATAACTAAAAACTTTAGCTTTTTCTATAGTAATTTACTTATACTTACTAGTATTTATATTTTATTTATTTATTTGTTATTTATTTTTAATTAAACTTTAACACTAATAATATTATAAGTTATATAAGTAATATTAGTAATATAAGCTATTATAAGCTATTATAAGCTATAATTAGCAATGATAAGCTATTTTTATTAAGTTTATTAGTAGTTTATTTTATTTAATTACTTTAGTTTAAGGTTTTTTTTTAATAAGTAATAATAATAATTTAAAAAATACAAAATAATTAATAGAAATAGTAAATAATATAATAAGAACATTTTTCTTTAAGTTATATTAGTAAAATAATATATTAAGTATAATAATATTATTATAAAGGTATAATATTATATATAATCCTAGTTATAGTAAAATCCTTAAAATAATATAATATTATAAATTATATAACTAATTAAGGAAAATAGGTAATAATAAAAGCTTTTATATAACTAGCCTTCTTTTAATCTATTAAATAACCTTAGTTAATAAAAAGAACCACTTTTTTTTTACCTAACATTACATTTGTAGTGTTTATAGTTAGTGTAGTTTATAAAAAAAAATTTGTAGTGTAATGTATTATAGTTTTTTTTAGCTTGTAGTTAGTGTAGTGTAGTTTGTAGTGTAGTGTAGTTGTAGTGTAGTTAGTGTGTAGTAAATACATTACACTACAAAAACTACAATACATTACACATTGTAGTGCAATACTCTGCCCCTACCTAATAGTTATAAGCCTGGGAGGCTTCTATTGCCCTTATTATTAATTATTATAGAAGATTTAAAGCTTTGTTATTATTATTAATTAACGCTTGCTAATATTAAGAGATAATCGCCCTTTATTATAATAATTAGTTAAAATAATTATCCTACGCTTCCTTTAACTAGTATATTCCCCTTTATAATGTCTAAAGAAACTCTAAACGTAGTGTTATTATTAGAGAAGGACTAGATTAAATAGTATATATAAATTAAGAATTACATAGAATCCTATAGTGTCTAGGAGTATATTAACTCTAATAGGGATAAATTACTTAAAGAACCTATAATACCTACGTACCTATAGAGAGGAGAGAGACCTAAGATTATAGTAGATAACCCTAATACTCTAAAGAATTAGAAGCTTGCTTATAAAGATATAAAGGATTAATTTAACTTTTAATATAAAGAATACTAAAGCTTCTATAGGATTAGTATAAGCTAAACATAAAGAAAATACTTATCCTTACTAAAGCGCACCTTAATAATTACTTTCTAGCTAAAGGTACTTAAGATTAGTATAAGTAAGTAGTAATAATAAAGGTACTATAGAGGAATTATCTAGACCTTAAGACCTAATAGACTAAGGAGATAATGCTATATAAGTTTATTATACCTCTTTAGAGTAAATTTAAGTTATTTTAGAAGAAATAGAATAACTTACTTAATAAGGGAGGGGATTATAGCTTCCTTAAGGCTATTACTAAGTTTAAAAGAGATTATAAAGCTCCTTAGAGCATAGTAAAGACTACTAATATACTTACTACTAATAGATTAAGTAGTTAGGGTAAACTAGAGAGAAAGAAGTGCCCTAGATACTCTAATTATAATATTAAGAATACCTTAAAGTAGTAGGAATCCTATAATTTATTTAAGGCTTTATATAAGCTAGAGGTAGCTCCTAAGGACTAGGATATTAGGAAGAACTCTAAAGATAATATTAAAAAGTATCTAAAGAAAAACCTATATAAGAAATCTAAAGTAATAAATTAGAAGCTAGAGAAGAAGAGTAGTAATATCTTTATCCCTTTATAAAACCTAATAAATAACTCTATTATAGTTACTCTAGGCAATAAGATAGCTAATATATTATTATTTATATGCTCTAAGAGTTATTAATTATTAGAAGGGAGCGTAAATTTAATTACTAATGCTATAAATAGTATAGAAACAAAGCGGAATATAGTTCTCTATAATTCTAGAGCAAATATTTATATCTTTAATAATATCTATTAGTTTAAGTAATCTAAATTTAATAAGACTATTATAATAAAGGTTAAGGTAGGAGGCATAATCTATATAGCTTCGGGTTAAGGACTAGTACACATATCTATTACAGATCCTATATTATAAAATACAAGAATAATTATATTAGAGACTGCTTTGTTTATTCCTAAATTCCACGTTAATCTAGTGTTAGTAATAATCCTAATAAAGGCAGGTATCTTTTAGAATTAGAAGAAAAGTATCCTTTATAAAGGAAGAGATCCTATAGCTAGAATTTATAATATTAATAAGCTTTATATATTATTAAAACTATTAGAGAACCTAAAAGAGGCCTATACTATATTAAGCTACCTACTAAGGCCACCTATAAAGGGAGATATAGAGCTTTAGTATTAATAATATAGTTATCTAGGTAATAAGGCCTTTATAGAGCTTATAAACATAACTTTAGGCATTAAATTAATAGGACCTAAGCTTATATAGTGTAAGGTATATACTATAGGTAAAGCTAAGCGCTAGAGATCTATAGTTATACCTAAAGGACTTCCTTAAGAACTAGGTTATAGGCTTTTAGTTAATCTAGAGTACTATAACTCTCCTTATTAGAATAGTAATAGGTATTAGTGTGTTTTTATATGCCTTATAACCTTAATGTGTTTCTTCTATTTATTTAAGATAAAAGATAGGATTTATAATAGCTTTTATATAATAGTAGCGTTTCTAAGCACTTAATTTAGTATTTAACTACGCTTTTTATATAGTAATATTAAGAAAGCCCTCTTTATAGAGAATATAAATAATAAGATAGCCCTTTTAGGCATTATAGTCTATAATTTAGCTCCCTTAATACCTAGTTAAAATAGTAAGGCAAAGAGATCTAGGGGGGTGGTTAAGTAAAAGGCTTATATATTAAGTCTTAAAGCCTAACTCCTATTAGAACTTAATAATAAGGTCTTTAATATAGTGGTTTATCTTCTTAATTAAATACCTTTTAAGTATTATAGGAATTAGATTATACTATATAAACTTTAGTAAAATTAGGCTAGGAAAACTATAACTACCTATTTATAGATAGCGGAGATCTAAAAGCCTTTAATTACTTACCTCTAAGCTTATAGTTATAAAGCATTTCTAATAATAATAAAAGCTCTAGAGTATATTAAATTATATAATGTAATTCCCTAATTAGAGTAGAAAGCTTATATTAGTTACCTTGTTAGTTATAGAGGTAAATCCTAGTATATTTGTTACGATATGGAATGTAATAAAAGAGTGTGTGTCAGGTTCTTGTCTGATTCAACTAGCTAGAGGTTAGAGCTATCGTCTAATATAGGGGTTCTAGGTCACGTGCAGGCCACATCCTCAGCACAGCAGGCCACATCCTTGGCATGGCAGGCCACATCCTAATGTGACAGGCTAATTATTAATTCTAGCACGTAATAAATATAAGCACCACTAATAAAAGAGATAGCTATCCTAGCTATCTAATAAGATCTAACGAATTTACAACAAGCTAGGAAGCGGGCTCTTACAAGGGAATTCAGTTAGATAGATCGTCAGGTCTGGCGGTCATCAAATCGGTCATCGAATTGATCATCAAATCGGTCATCAAATTGGTCATTAAATTGGTCATCAAATCGGTCATTAGGTTGATAACTTGACCTATAGGATTTATAACTATAGCGGTCGGATTGATCATAAATCTGTACATCTAATTCGAAGTGTAAGTTAATAGGGCGCTCCAAATCATAGTTAATTTAATTATCAGATTAATCGGATTAATCAGGTTGATGGTCAGGTTGACGGTCAGGCCGATGGTTGGATTGATAATCTAAGTCGCTGTCAGATTCGTACGGATAGTTATATTAATCAGGCTAATAGATCTGATAATTAATAGCTTAGCTAGTTAACGGGCGTTACAGAGGGTCAGGCAACAAGCGTTGCAAAGGACGAATTTGCTATAAAGGGTTAGGAATTCGGTTAGGCTGACGAATTAGCTAACGAATTTGCTAATAGGCTAGCTGCCTTTAAAGGTTATTACGTTCTTTAAAGACTTCTGTAATAAGGTCTTTAAGCTGCTAAAAGTCATCCTCTTCAATCGCTAGCTTCTATTAAAGGTCCTGTATTTGCTGCTGCTACTATTGAATTTGCTACTGCTGCCGTTGAATTTGCTGCTGCAATTGCTGCTGCTGCCATAGGTATTAGGTCCTTAGGTCCTAAAGGTCCCGCTGATGCTAGTCTTGCTGCCACTGGAATTGCTGCTGCAATTGCTAATCTAGCTGCTGTTGAATCTGTTAATAGTGCTAACTAGCTAGGCATAGGTCCTTAAGATATTAAAAGACCTGATTTCTTAAAGGGAAGGTCTTCCTATAGATACCATAGGTTTGGCATTAATAATCTTGGTGATAAAGTCGCTGTAATTGCTATTACTTACACTAATCTAGCTAGTGTAAGGGAAGCATTATAGCGGCTTTATTAGATTAATTAACAGATTTATTAGATTAACGGTCGGGTCGAAGGTTAAAGGTTGAAGGTCTTCAAATATTAAAGGTCGAAAAATCGAAGGATCGAAGGTTAAAGAATCGAAGGTTAAAGAATCGAAGGTCGAAGGTCTTTAGGTTAACAGATCAAAGGTTAAAGAGGTCGAAGGTCTTCAAAGGTCTTTAAATTGAAGGTTGAAGATCGAAGGTCTTCGAATCGACGGATCAAATTCGGCACAAGGGTTAACAAATTAATCGAATTGAATTCGAAGGTCGAAGAATCAAAGGTTAAAGGTCTTCAGGTTAATTAAATTCGCATGATTAATTAATTCGAAGGTCAAAGGTCTTCAAATCAACAGATTGAAGGTTAAAGGTCTTCAAATCAACGGATTGAAGGTTAAAGGTCTTCAAATCAAAGGTCTTCAAAGATCAAAGAATCTAACAATAGGAGCGATGCCTAAGGGCTATCAGGCCTAGTGAAAGGGATAGATTTAACAGGCTTGGTGGATTGGTTAACGAATTTATTGGTTTAGTGGCTTTTATTAAGCAGTAAAAGCGCTAGGTACACAAGGTTAAAGAGCAATTACTACCACTTGTTATGATATAGAATGTAATAAAAGAGTGTGTGTCAGGTTCTTATCTAATTTAACTAGCTAGAGGTTAGAGCTATTGTCTAATATAGGGGTTCTAGGTCACGTGCAGGCCACATCCTCGGCACGGCAGGCCACATCCTAATGTAACAGGCCAATTGTCAATTCTAGCACGTAACAATATTATCTAGGTACTAACGTTACATAATTATAAGGTTATTATATTAGCATGTGTTTAATTTAATAAGAACTCCTTCTTTAAGCTAGAAGAAAAGCTAGAATTAGCTTAAAAGGAGAAAATATTAATAATTACACTACTTAAAGAGCTTAAAGCTAATAATATTAAAGAAGAGATTAGCTAAGACCTTATTAGAATAGAGCTAGAAGAGGATAATTATGCCTCTTTACTATTAATTACTAAGCTAGAAAATAAGTAGTTTAAAGCAAAAATACCTCCTTAAATAATAGGGTAAAAAGGTAACTATATTAGTGCACTTTTAACCCCTCCTAACTCTTCTTATAAGGTGCTAGTTACTATAGAGAATATAGAGCTTTAGGTATAAGGTAATAATACGCTATTTTATAAGATTAATAAATTTATATATAAGGTAATAACTAAACACATAGAGACTACTATAGAGACTAGTAAAATTACTAGTAAAGGCAGTAAGATAGTAGAGAATTATTATCCCTATAATAATAGTATTAATCTAGATAATATTATAACTAGAAAACACTAAAGAAAGGAATCTAGGAAAGCTAGGTAAGTATAGTTTTCTTCTACTTTTTTAATAGTATTCTAAGGAACTTAGTATAGTTTACATATTAAAGATATGCCCCTAGAACCTACCTATTATTATTAGGTAATAGTATCCGCGTATTATAACCACTAAAAGGAAGTAATTATAAAGGAGCTTTTAAAGCTTCTATTCTTAAACTACTAGGAGGATATACTAGATAAATCACTTAATCCTAAGCGCTATAAGGAGATTATTAACCTTAGCTAGGTATTTAAATATAAAACTAATAAGAAAGGTATAGTTATAGAGTTTAAAGCTAGAATAGTTATATAAGGTAATTAATAACTAAAGGATAACCTTAATAACTACACTACTATGCTTACTTCTTAATCTTTATATATACTACTTACTATCTACTATACTAATAATCTTAATACCTATTAATATAACATTTAGAATGCCTTCCCACACGTAGAACTTAAAGAACCTATGCTCTATAAGCCCCTAGAAGGTACAAATATAAGAGGTTATCTCTAGAAGATAATATAAGCATTGTATAGGCTGTGGGAAGCTTCTTAATAATAGTTCTTATACCTAATATAATTCCTATTAAAGATAGGCTTTATCTAAGGAAAGGAAAACCTATGTATTTTTATAAAGGAGGGATTTATCCTGTTTTTCTACGTAGATAATATTGTGGTAATGTATTCTAATAAAGTTAAAGCAGAATTTAAAGAGCTATATAAGTAGTTAATAAATAGTCTAGATATTAAAGACTAAGGTAATTTAAAGTGGTTCCTAGGTATTAAAATTATTAGGAATTATAATACTAAAGAGATGTGGTTATTATAGGAATTATATATTTAAAAGATTACATAGAAATTCATTCCTAATATTATTAATAATAATTTAAAGAGCTTAATTATAGCACCTCTTCTAATAGCTATAATCTATCTAAATAATTAAGAAGCTACTAATAAAGAGATTAATTACTATAGAGTAGTTATTAGCTCTTTAGTGTATCTATGTATTATTAGAAGACTAGATATAGCCTTTATAGTATTAAAACTAGTATTCTTTATAATAAATCTATTTATAAAGCATACTAAGCTAGTAAAGGGAGCTATTTTATACGCTTAGAACATAAAGAAGCTATGCCTATAATACTTAGGTATAGATAGCTTTAATATATTATTCTCTAGTACTAATGCTTCCCTTAGTAATAATCCTAATACTTAGAAGTTAACGTAAGGCTACGTCTTTATAATACACGGCGCTATAATTAATTAGAAGTTAGGAAGGTAATATTACATAATAACC
This sequence comes from Epichloe aotearoae, assembly GCA_000729855.1. Taxonomy (NCBI): domain Eukaryota; kingdom Fungi; phylum Ascomycota; class Sordariomycetes; order Hypocreales; family Clavicipitaceae; genus Epichloe; species Epichloe aotearoae. Next base: position 23,892 of record JFGX01000055.1, read on the forward strand.
TTAAGTATAGAAGTAGAGCTCTTTGTCCTAAATTATAGCGTAAAAAAGCGCATATCTCTAGGAAAGCTACTTTGTAATATTAAGGTCCACGTGCCACTGCTATTAATTCTCTAGTGTAATAATAAGTAGATAATTCGTATTATAGAGCACACAGAAGGAAGGCTTTAGACTAGCCAGAGTATTGCACTACAATTGATTTGTAGTGTATTTTTCTTTTAACAAATAATATATATCTAATCATAGAAAATATATATAGATATAAAACTTGTTTTTTTAGATAGATAACTAAAAAACTACAATGTAGTTATGATAAAAGTGGGTCTAAAAGTGGGCCCTTCGCCTATAAATTAGAAAAACTACATTTCACTACATTTTACTACTCAAAATACACTACAAATGTAGTGTTTCTAATTAACGACCAAACGGCCCACTTTTATGCCCACTTTTATATATAGTATTTTTCTTAGGATTTATCTCTATAAGATTATGTAGTTTATAGGATAATATCTTTAATTATAAGCGAGATATATAATTAAACATAAAAACTACAAAACACACTACACTAACTACAAACAATACTCTGAGACTAGCCTTAAGTATCTTAATATAAATTAAATATGGATTTAAGAGTAGTGTACCTTAGGTAATATTAAGGTTAATTAGATAAAGACCTTAGAGATACCTATAGATAGCTTTACAAAGCCTCTATTAGGTTAAATACATAGAGATTTCTATTACTAGATTAGCTTATAGGAGATTCCTACGTAATTATAATACTAGGAATTTATTATAATCTCTTCTTATGCTTATAAACTCTAGCTTTAATAGATATCTTAGCTAGGGGGGGTATATTAGGGAGAGCTCCTTAAAGCATTAGATATATAGATATAGCTCGCGTATTAACTAGGATAAAACCCTCTATAAGATAAAGGTAGATATAATGTATTAGAAGTACCTCCGTAGACTAGTCATTACCGTAGCGCACTGTGTACCTTTTAGGTACAAAAGTCGGCTGCCGTCTGCACCTCTAATTGACCGAATTGAACGCTTTTATCAACACCTACAGACACCCCTACCTGACAATTATAAATAGGATATCTTAACTACTTAATAAGTTTTAATTAGAACTATTTAAGGTAAAAAGAAGAATAGGAGTAAGTATAATACTTATAATAGAAGATTATCCTATTCTAATCTTAATAAATATAGAAAAAGTCCTCCCTAAGGGGGAAAAGTTAGACTAAGAGGTTTTAGAAAGAATCTTATTAAAACTATAAGATTAGTTTAACTCTAAGTAGTATAGAGAAATTCTAATAGCTATAGTCTATAGTTACTAAACTATACTTACTAAATAGTAAAAACTAATATAATATTAATCCCTTAAATACTAAATCTTTAATTAAATATTATATTATATAGAATAGGATAAATTACTTTTAGAGTATATTTTAAATAAAGATATTCTAATAAAACTATAATAAGCCTATAATATAATAGGACACTTTAGCATAGCTATTATAATATAAAAACTTTAAGGGAAATACTTCTAGCTAGATAGGATAAAAGATATTAAGTCTTATTACTAATCTTATCTTATTTACTAGTAAATAAGTACTTAATTATCTAGGGCTATACTAAAGACTATTATAATTTTAGAACTATAAGGAATAGTAGCTATAGATTATCTAGGTCTAATTACCCTTAGAGTAAAGAATAGAAATATATATATTTTAATTATAGTTAACTATATATCTAGATTTATATTAGGATAATCCTATAAAGAAGCTATAGGAGACTTAGTAATTAAAACTTAGAGTAAATATTAGAGTTCTATCTTTAGCTAGCTAAGGGGAATCTATTATAATAATAGATCCTATTTTAAGAACTTAAACTTTATTATAATAGCTAAAAAATATAGTATAAAAGTTTTATTTAGGCTAGTATTATATTCTTTATTAATAGGTCTAGTAGAATATAATATTAGGTTAGTAAAATAATAATTAATAAAATAGGTAGTAGAATAGAATAGAACTTCTTTAGAGTTCTAGGACTAGACTATACTAAATATTATAGTTATCTTAAATAATTACTATATATCTAGTATAGGAATAACTCTAGTAATATCTATACTAGGATTTAAATTATTTTCTAAATACTAGGGAATAAATAAAGATATATTACTAAAGGAAAAGAGGGAATAAGGATCTAATCCTTATTAGGGAAACTAATTTATAGAATATAGACACTAGGGAGGAATAAAGGGAACCTATTTAGACCTAGAAGATTAATAAATATAAAGACCTAACTAAGCTATTAAGAAGTTTTAAAATAAGTAATATAGTATAGGAGAAGATAAATAAGGAATATAAGCTAAAAGGTAAATTTTATAAGTCCTAGGGAAGACTTTTAAGAGTAATAAAGAAGTTATTATTAGTTATATATTAAGTAGAACTAATTAAAGGGGGGACTTAATAAAAAATCTATATTAATAACCTAAAGATTTTTATTCTATATCTTAAGAGACTTTAACCCCTAAGGTTAAATATATAGGATAATGTAGAATAGGATCCTAAGATAAAGAAAAATAAGGATATAGAGATTAGTAAGTAAGGTAATAAATTTTTATTACTTAGTATCAGAGTATTGTTTGTAGTTAGTGTAGTGTGTTTTGTAGTTTTTATGTTTAATTATATATCTCGCTTATAATTAAAGATATTATCTTATAAACTACATAATCTTATAGAGATAAATCCTAAGAAAAATACTATATATAAAAGTGGGCCTAAAAGTGGGCCGTTTGGCCGTTAATTAGAAACACTACATTTGTAGTGTATTTTGAGTAGTAAAATGTAGTGAAATGTAGTTTTTCTAATTTATAGGCGAAGGGCCCACTTTTAGATCCACTTTTATATATAACTACATTGTAGTTTTTTAGTTATCTATCTAAAAAAACAAGTTTTATATCTATATATATTTTCTATGATTAGATATATATTATTTGTTAAAAGAAAAATACACTACAAATCAATTGTAGTGCAATACTCTGCTTAGTATTAGGGTTAATACTATATCTTAAACCCCCTAGCCTATTAAGGTAGGAAATGGATTAGGTAATAGTTAAGCATAGATATATAGGGTATTGCTAGAGAGCCCACTTAAACAATACAAGCATCATTACACCCATCAACTTTTGGTCAGCTTTCAGATGGTAAATTTGTGCGGCGCCATTACGCCACAGCAGACTTTTGGACTTTTGCCGCCCAAACTAAACCCACCTGGGCAATGACGGCCCCAGCTGGCCTTGTTGTTGAAGCTTCCAACCAGCACTTGTGGCCAACCAGTCAACCAGTCAACCAGTAATCGTGCCACGCCCCATCGTCCATCGGCGCACGACTCGGCACGCTGGACGGCACGCCGCATCAAGCCATCAAGCCATCAAGCCAACAAGCCAACAAGACATTCGCAGCACAACCTTCTCTCGCCATCCCGCCAGCCCCCTTCCCTCCCCTTCCCTCGTGCACGCAGCCGAAGAAGTCAACAACTCCGTGCAGCCCAACCCGCATCAGCTCACGGCCTTCCACCTACTTCAACTTCTTCACGACCGACCCGACCGACCCGACCGACGTAGAGCTGATGGCGCAGGCCGTTACTTTTGCGCCTGAGCCTGCCTCTGTCCTGCATTGATTGAGAGGAACCAAAAAAAAAAGGAGCTGCACCCCCCCCACGTCGTTGATCCGTGTCTCATCTGCCCCCGAGGTTTCCATCACGCCACTAATAACTGCAATCCCGTCGTCCTTTTTCGAAACTGCCAACCGCCTGCTCCGCGCTCCGCATACACACGCAGCTTCAATAACGAACGGCGGTCCCCCGGCGGCGCCAGAATACCATGGCTACGCGGGCAGCCTGCGAGCCACCACCTCGTCCTGAGGTGGGCGATACCTTGATAGTAATTCGTATGTCGCTCCCACGATGGATTTCCATCTCACCGCCCCCTTCTGCTAGGATGCGCTCATACAATCTCGCCGCCCTTGTCGTTGGCCTGGGAAATGTTTCGCTAACAATGTGGCTCTTCCGCAGACGACTTTCTAGCACGAAGCTCCGATGAACTGAGCCTCTCCCAGGGAGATCGAGTCGAACTAATTGAACGAGATGATGAATTTGGCGATGGGTGGTTCTTGGGGCGCCATCTCGTCAACGACAATACCGGCCTATTTCCCGAAGGTACGTTAACGCTCTACCCCTGCGTTTCGAGTTGCATATAACCTCGAACCGTAAGCTAAATACAATTTCAAGTTTACACGCGCCTGTTGCCAATGAACCCTCCGGCCTACACTCCCTTCGAACTCCTTCCAGAGGCCAAGAAGATTGACAAGGCCAAGGGCGGAGCTAATGCACCCACAACTGCGCCGTCAGTCCCCGAGCACTCATTCATTTCAGTGTCTCCTGAGGTAGAGGACTCTTCCACATCGTCACCTAAACAGCCTGTGAAACTTGATACCCCTACTGTTCCGAGTACCACACCGACTACTTCTCTTGTACCAGAGCCCAAACGCACGCCGAGCCAGGCTCACGATAGCCAAGTTCTCAACGATACTTTGAATGTGATTAACGAACATATTACACACTTGAGAGGCTCGCCAGGCAATGGGGGACTTCGGATACCATCGGCAGCCAATGACTCAGGGAGTGAATACAGTATGCCACTTGATCAGAGAATGTCCTACATCCAAGGCGAAGAAACAGATGAAGAGGAGGATAGGGAACACACCCGTCCCGAGGTCGAGTCATGGAATGCCGACCAGGTCGCCGAATATCTCCTTACTGCTGGAGTGGAGAAGCAACACTGCGAAGTGTTTAGAGATCAAGAAATTAGTGGCGAAGTGCTTCTGGGGATGGACCAGAGCTCCTTATTCATCAAGGCATTTGATTTGGGCTCTGTTGGCAGACGACTCAAAACGTGGCACAAGATCAAGGCCCTTCAAGACGAGGTCAATCTTCCAGCCCCGTCAACGAGGCGTACGACACAAACGTGGGGTAGTGATGCAGGATCGGAAGATATCAAAGGGGCGAGAAGTCGAACAAACACCACCACAATGACTTCTCTTTCCAATCGCCTCTCATCCCATCGCGCTTCATCAGGCCCAACTTCCAGAGTCAGTCCCACTGCGCTGAAGTCGCCGCTCTCACCGACCAGCAGCCACGATAGCCCTACTGCATCGAACCACATTAAACGCCCATCCGCCGCATCTGTTCGAGAGCTTCACCACTCACGCCGACACTCTTCCATCGATTATCGTGCCCCCGCTCCGCCCGTCATCACGGGCGTCATGCCAGGAACAACCCCCCCAGCTCCTTCACCCAACGGAATTATGTTGGACACAGGCATGTCCCACAGGAAGCAGGCTTCATTCGACCGCAATTGGACCCTTGGGAACGCGTTCGGGCAGCCAACTCCCACTCGCCCGCTCTCTTCTGCTGGTTTGCAAGACCTCATGACTGGCTCAGACCCCGACTTGCAAGATTCGGCAGTCGATTTGGACAGAGGTTACTTTTCTGGCACTGAAACAGACGGAAGACGGCGCAACGTGCTGCGCAAACGGGATGGCGCTGGACATTCTAGACAGTCGAGTTATGCTGACGAGCAGCGAGTCAGAAGCGCCACAGCTCTATCGCGACATTCACGATTCGGCAGTGTCGACTCTTTCCGTGACCCAACCCTGTCGCCCGCGGCGCAGAAGTATTTTGGCGTTCAGTTGACACCGCATAGGAGGACGATATCGACGAACACGACCGAATCAGTTCGCCCTGCCCCCCCAGCCAAGGACAGTCCAGCACCAATTGTCACAAGAATCGACACCGGTCTCAATCCTACCAGGTCCCCACCTTCGCCTGCACACACCAACGGGGGAAAGCAGGGCTTTGCCCCCGACTGGCTCGCTGCCGTGGTCAACAAGCCTATGAGCAAGGGCCGGCCCGGCATGCGAGCCATTTCCGATAAACTCACGAGTAATCGGTCCAAGGAAATCACGTCTCCCGATGGAGCGTTGGACTCACCCGGACGAGCAACTTCGAGTACAGCCTCTGGAGAGCCGAGCCTCGATATTGACTCGCCAGGTACCGGCAAGAGCTTCAATGCAACACCTTCGGGCAAGAGCAGCAAGAGGAAGGGCAAAAAGGACACCAGCGCCTATACCCGAGGCCTCCTGAAGATTGGACCCCTGGAGGCCAAGAAGGGTGCCGACTACTACGGATGGATGAAGAAGAAGAGCTCCAACCTCATGACGACGTGGAAACCACGGTTGTTCGTTCTCAAGGGCCGCCGCCTAGCATATTATTACTCAGAAGAGGATGACCAAGAGAAGGGTCTGATTGATATCTCCTTTCACCGTGTTTTGCCTGCAGGTAATGAGAGGCTGACAGGCCTTCATGCCACACTCACCGGGGCAGCTGGCGGCGGTCCCAGCCTTCCCCTCATGGGCAACGAACCCAACCCGGCGGAAAAGAGTAACGAATCGGTCTTCATCTTCAAGCTTATGCCTCCGCGGGCCGGTCTCTCGAGAGCCGTCAACTTCACCAAGCCAATGGTGCATTACTTTGCGGTGCCCAACCTCGAAGCCGGTCGCCTGTGGATGGCGGCGTTGATGAAGGCCACTATTGACCGAGACGACACCCAACCCGTTACCACGACGTACCAACAAAAGACAATCTCACTCGGCAAAGCCAAGCAAATGCGTCACCGCCCGCCCGCCCTCATGAACCTGGAGGAAGCCGCAGAAGACGATCAGCAGGTGGGGAGCACCAAACCCGTCAACGGTCTCGGTATCCTCGGCGAGTCTGACAGCGGTGTGTCGGGCATGGGCAAACTGAACGGCGGCCATCCCGATGGCAGCTTTCTCCCCGAGCAATATGAGTCCACAACTGCATCTGCATCTGCATCTGCACCGATGGTCCCTGAAGAATCAAGCGCATAGGCTGCTCTTTATCGCAAGAGGACCATATAAACTCGCCATTCTCACCTAATATAATACACATTGACTTTCCATCTAAAATTACAAATACAACAGCCAAACTATTCACTACCAAGAAAGAAACAAGTACGGGCCACAATATTTTACACGCGAGCTATGACGAGACGGCCTTGTCTTTACCTTTTTTCCTTCCTCCCTGTTTCACCCCCCCCCCCCACCCCCAAAGTCACCAATTTAAAGTTACTAGACATGTACCTACCATCCATTCCCCTTTTGTATTTTCTCCAGCTTACCTGACCAGTCGGCCCTGATCTCCTTCCCTTTGAACATGTCATACTTATCTATCGCAATGAGCGCAACGGAACGGACACGCAAATCACGCTATTTTGCTTGATGAGGGGACTGAATGGGATGGAATGGACGGATTGGCGTCGAAGAGGAGGCTTTAAAGCCGATATATATTGCTTTTGCTCGTCCGGACCGATTTAATTCGTGCGTGCGTGCACGACTGCTGCTACTGTTTTCCTCGCTCGATGTGGTGACGACTCCCATCCCATCACAGTAATCCGTACGTCGGGCCTATGAAATCATGAAAGCCATCTATCTGTGTCCACTTAGCACCGCCCATGGAGATGTCGAACGCCCGCACGTTTTTCTCACCACAAGAAATAGTGTCACGCCAACAATGCCATCGTTCCATTCGCCCACAGTGAATGCCTCCCGTACCCGCCATTTACCCCGTCACGTTTCACGGCGCTTCACAGCCCGCACAAGCGGTAACGTGGTGTGGTGTATTTTTGCGCAAAGCTAATCCATGTCAACGAGGTTCCAAAGTGATCGCTGCGCGCCTATGTAGGCCAGAATCCATACGGGCCACGGATGACAAGGCTCCATCTGCCCATCTGCCCATCAACAAACAAGTTTGGACGGCTGCAGCCCGCCACGGGCAAAAATATACTATCTGCCCCCGCTCCACCTATTATAGTGAGAGAAAACAAAAAAAACCCCCCAAAAAAACCCCCCAAAAAAACAGGGTGCAACGTAATGATTTTGGCATTCGGTCAATTCATTACTTGTTCTCGTAGCACGTAGGGTATTCGTCGAATTTTTCCCTTTGCGCCGTACGTAAATCATTTCGTCTAGCAACATTCCGGTTTCAACCTCCCCCTCCCTCACCCCGTGTCTGTCCAGTCACGACGTAGCATAATCATCTCTCGAGTAAGAAGGGGGCATCATGTATCATGTTAAACATCTCGAAGTTTCTGGTTCATACCCATGAGAAGTTGTCGAATAGACTTGATCAGATGCTGCTCCACGCCCTCAAAGTTGCTGGTAGACGACGACGACGACGACGACTCTCCTTGGCAGCCCTGAGCAACAATACTTGCGTCCGCGAATCCCAAGACCCGATCGATGGCGGACAGGGTGACGGCTTCGGCGCGGGCTTCGCCAAGTCGACCTCTGAGTGCCTTGATAGACACGTCTTTGAATCCATTGAGGGACGCGAGGACCTTGGCCTCAAAGATGGGCGGTGTTTCCATCGACGCCGACCCCCCCGGTGTAGGGCTCTTGTTTTTGGCGAACCCCTCAATGACTTGCCGGATACCCTTGATACAAATCGTCTCCATCTTATCATTCTCAGTGGCGTCCTTCTTCAGACCAACACATCGGTTCAAAGCCGACATGACAATGGCCTCGGCCTTCGGGCTTTGTGCCTTCTTCAGGTTCTCCACGAGACCATTCTTGAGTCCGACAACTGCTGCCAGCAGCCGTGGTTCGATGACTGGTCTGGCGGGCGCAGTCACAGGTGGCGTCGTTGACGGCCGGCTTCCCGGCGTTGACGTCTGCAGGGGACCAGCTGCCCCTGGGGCTGCGGCAGAGCCCACTGCAACAGCTGCTGGCGCAGCTGGTCGAGATTGCTGCGTGGCTTGCGCGACAGGCTGCATCGCCCCGGGCTCTGTCTTGACAGGAACACTCGACGGAGGCGGGGGCGGGGGCGGGGGCGGAAGCTCGGCATACGGTGAGCTGTATGCCCCGGGTTGTGGAACTTGTGCTCTCGCGGGGGCCGGAGGAGGACCGTATCCGGCGGGTATTTGTGCCGGTGGTGGTGGATTGGGTTGTCCAGGCTGTCCAGGCTGTCCAGGCTGTCCAGGCTGTCCAGGCTGTGCCGTTGCTTGTGCTGAAGCATATGGCTGCATTGGACGACCGGGCTGTGGAGGATAACCTGGAATCTGATAACCCGGAGGAGCTTGTCCAGGGGAGTACTGAGCTGCATTGTACAGATAAGAATAGGGTCCGTATCCCTGCGCTGCGAGGAGGTGCCTGTCTGGCGAGGACGCCTTGCGCTTCTTGCCGGCATCCAGTTCGACGCCTGGAACGCGGGACCAAAGGTTCGTTGTCTCGTCCTTCTTGAAAGCCTCGTTCCCAATGAGATTATGTCTCACACTACTCTCCCAGCCCTTCGTCTCTGTGTGGAAGTAGAACCATGGATACCTTTGGCATATTCTCTTGTAAATCTGCTTGAGCGTCAAGCCGTCAGGGGCCGCCGTCAAAGTCTCGTCGATTAGAACTCCGTAATTTTTGTTGGGCTTCTGCAGTTGCTCCTCCGTGTAGTCTTCGATCTTGAGCTCCAGAGGGGGAGACTTTGGCCGAGCCTTCTTTTCTCTCTTCTCCCGCGCTCTCCGTTCGGCATCGGACCCCTCGGCTCCATCCTCCCTAGGTTTGCGCGGCTTGTACTTGCGTTTTTCTGGTCGATCATTGCCATCCTCCGGCAACGGGTGTTTTCTGGGCCTGCCTACTTTGCGCTTAATCGGTGGTTCTATAGGGGGTGCCTGGGGTAGTGTCTTCTTGGCCATTTCCTGTTGCTGCTTCTTGAGTAGTCGTTGCTCTCGTTTCGACATGATGCCATTCTTGGGCGGCCGACCCGGCCCTCTCTTCTTGGGTATTTGTGGAAATATCATTCCTGGTTCGGCAGGAGACTCGTTCTTGAGTTCCGAGCCATCCTCCATGTCCCCATCATCGTCATCAGCAACGCCGTCCTCACCATCCTCGGCATCTTCCGCACCTTCATTGTCGGCATCTTCGTCGTCAGACAGCTCTGACGGGCTGACTTCGACATCAGACAATTCGTCGCTCGTATCTTGAATCTCCCCATTCCCGTGCGATTGTTCAAAGTCAAAGCTCATTTCCTTTCCGCCGTGCGATTGACGGTTCTTGGGGGCTTCTTCTTCTTCCAAATATTCTTCTGCTCCAGTTCGACCGCGTTCTACGCCGTTGATGATGAAACGAAAGTCCACATCCTTGATCTGCAGCCGGTCGCCACATTTCAGAACCAACTTGTCACTCTTGTAGTGCACATCTTCACAGAAGAAACCATTCTTGTGGAGGGGGGTGGCCTCGAAAACACCCTCTTCCTGATTGTAAGCAATCTTCAGATGCTCTCTAGATATGGCCTTTGTCTTGCTGGCAATGTTCGGGCCAGGAGAGTGAATACCAATGAAAGGAACGTGCCACGGTGATGGCCGTAGTGAAGTAAGGTCTACAGCCGCAGCGCCTGGTGTATGCGACACGTATTGACGATTTGAGATGATGTTTTCTTGAGTCTCCTCATTCTCCTGCTGCGATGAACCATTCGTGCTCGTCTTTCGCCTCTTTGGTGGCCTGCCACTTTCCTCGCTGTCGGATTCCGGGCCCAGCATGCCACCCTCCTCACTGACATATGATTTGCTAAACTTGCTGCGATCGTGGCGGATAGGCGATGGGGGCGGCAGTCCCTTGCTGGCGTTTTCTTCGACGCGACGCTTGTGTTCGCCTTCCCGTTTCTCATCCCGCCGGGCTTGTTCCAATGCTCGCTGATCACGACCAATAATGACAGCGTATGTTGTCATTTGAAATACACTGTCGGCGAACTCTACCCGAGCAAAAGACTCCAGACTCTTTTCCGCGTTGCCTTGCCGTAGAGCAGTCGGTGCCGCGAGGCCGTTCAATCCCCCATCCGGCATGTTCGGAAGCGTAACTTGTGACGGCGTAACAGTGGGCGGCGGAGACATGGCGTTCGGTGGTCCAGACATTGATGCGAGAGCCATCATCATGTAGGCATGCTGGTCGAAATTTGCCATTTGCGAAGGGGTGAACGGGGTCGATGGCGGAAACTGCTCGCTTGTGGCTACACTTGCTATATTGGGAGGAGGTTGTGGCCGTGGCTGCTGGGGAGGTTGAGTTTGCATCTTGGCCTGGCCGGACATGATGGTGTCGCCGTCGATAGTATTGCTTGGTGCAGCATCTAGCATCGGCTGGTCTTCCGAGACGATATTTTCCGTCACTCTGACGGGAGTCTCGACCGCGGGGTCGGCATTTGCCTGTGGGTGTGGGGATTTGGTCGTCGCGTCGCCGTTTCGTTTTGGGGTTGAGGGTTGCACATGTTCAGTAATGGGCTGCGCAGATGCGTCTGTCGAGGCGGGAGCAGCAGAAGTGGCCGCTCTGGCAGTGGCAGTGGCAGGAGCCGTCGCGGCAGTCGCCATGGCACTTGAGCTCGATTCATGACTGATCGTGGTGTCCGGCGCAGGCACAGTCGCTACTGCGTCGGGAGCTGCAGCCGGAGCAGTGGTAACAGGAACGGCGGCGGCGTCCGCATTGTGGCCTTCGCTCGACGAAGTCATCGCTGCGCCTGCCACAGCTCCTTCGCCTGGAGTCAAGGCCCGAGGGGGGGGTTGGTTGGGGGCAGTAGGCGATGACGGTGCCGTTGGCGACAGGAACGCGATGTTGATGTTGACGTCGGATTGAGGCCTCAAGCCTCGGGCAAAAATATCGACTGGCTGGCACTGGCGGGGGTTAGCCTTTGTACCGCGATGCTGGGGAGGGTCAGATGGGTCAGATGCGGGAGGGAAGACGCGCTGTGATTGGCTGTGAGTGCGTCTCCTCACGGTGGGCAGGCGCAAGCCAGCCTCCGGTCCACTTTTCTTCCTCCCTCTTGCCTTGCATCTTGCATGAGCATGGATGGCGCTTTCCTTCGATTCATTGCTCTGGAATAGAGAGCAGGACCAGACGCCGTCCATGCAGTAGCTCATCATTCGCACCAGAACACAAGAGCCGCGTTGGCTGCGCCATCGTCGAGAACCCGAATAAAGCTTTCCCGAAAGCTTTATGGTGCGTGCGTGCGAGCCTTGCTTGTATAATTCCCATCACCCCGCTGGCCGTGCAATAAGAGACTTCAATACATCAAAACGCGCCCCATCGTACCATGGTACATACTCCGTACTGTACGGACGTACTACTTATTCTCTCCATTCTGAAACAACCCCATGCAGTCAGTCATCAAGGCACGGCCCGAACGGGCGGCCGTAGACGCCAGCCCTGCATCCTGATTCGCCCATCCTCGTCGCCAAACCATCCTCGGCTCTCTGGCCCGATCAGCTTCAGGCGCGGCGCCTGCCTACTGTTTGTTGTCAGCCAACAAGAGTCTCGAGTCTCGAGTCTCGACGGCCGTGTTTTGTCAACGTATCGTTAAGCGCCGAAAGAGAACTGCGTGCCTCAGTGAAGCATAAATATGAAGGCACTCTATCAAACGTCATTTGATCGATCTGTTTCTTTCCTTGTTCTCAATGGCGTCCATGCTTAATGCAAAGTCTCCCTTTCTTCCCTTTCTTTTCCTATTGTCGCCCAGTTTTCTTCCTTGGTCTGGATAGTGAATCGGGAGGGTCTACCCATTTTCTCTTATAAACATCTCCTCTGGTCTCGTTGATTTACATGATATTCTTTACATTTTTGGATATCATCACCACGGCACCTCTTGGCGTATCGCACATTTCACCATGCCACTCTGGAATCATGACCCCGAACACCATGCCGGGGTTCACGACCCCGACCCCCCTGAACCCATCCAGCGGACAAACACGGCTCACTCTCGCTACGTCCGAATGCTCCTCGACGTGGACGATATTCCCCTCCTGCACAGCGTTCTCGCCTCCTTCTTCGTCTGGCTGCTCCTTGCCGGCTTCCTGGTCTTCCCTGGAACCTTCACTACGATTCAAAAATCCATCGAGAGCAAGCATCCGCAGGAGTGGACGGAACAAGCGACGGACAAGATTCTCAAAAGCGTGAAAAACGTTCCCCTGTTGGTCATTGCGGCGATCGCCTGCGGCGCATCGGTCATTGGCATGGCGGTGCTCGCGCTGCGGCATCTCGATAACTACGTGTGGATGCTTAACAAGATGATCATGCCGGGCATGGCAAATAGCCTGGCTGGGCTAATTTCGACGCTCGTGGGCGTGTATTCGCAGCAGCATGGGGTCTGGAGCGTCACTGCCAAGGTCACGGCGATTGTGGAGGGCGCGTGTTTGGTTATTGCAGGAGGATTAGTCGTGTTTTTTGAGACCTTTCTGTTGAAGAAGATTCGGGTTAATCATGGGCGGCATTACGAGAATTGGTCGCAAGACGACTTGAGCATGGTGAAGAGCAACAAGACGGCGAGCGAATTATGACGAGCTTGGAGGTTTGATGGATGGAAGGACAAGGCGGAGAAGTTGCCCGCACAGTAGTGCAAAGTGTGATTGATGGAATATTTGTGGCGGACTGGAATAGTAAAGCAATGAATAGACGGCAAGTTTTCTCAAGAACTGAGCAATGGGGCCCTTGCACCTTGGCCCAAGCTGCTTTCTCGTCGCTTTGTCACCCATTCGGCCAACTTGTAAGCGCAGTGACAGAGTAGGCCTGCCAGAAATCCCACTGCGTCGTTTTTGAATGCCAGAATGCCGGCCGTGGTCATCAGCATGACGGTCCATCTTTCCAAACGTTCTTCGTCAGACAATCTACGAGGCCGCCTTTCACCGGCGGAATTTCCCCAAAGATCAGGCGCTCCCTTGTTCAGCGTATGTCCTACCTTGGCTAGCTCCAAGCCGGCAGCGAGGACCATGATGCCGAGCAGGCTCTTCGGATATGATCGCAACAATCCGATCAGAGTCTCGCCAAATATGAGACCTGTAAGGAGCTTGATGAGCCCCAGAAAGATGATACTCGCGCCACTTCGTGCCCCAAAGCGATACTGAGCAGCCAATCCGCCTGCTCCATGACAAAGCGGCATTGCTCCGAACCATGTGCCAGTGAGATTCATCAGGGCTACACTAATGCCTATAGCTGTGACAGATGGTGTGTGTATTTCGGGGAGCAAATCGGCTGCCAAGGCGTTCACGGCAATTATTGAGTTCAGCGTGGTCAGGGGAAGCTGCCCTATTGCCATCCACAGCGCCGGTGAATCTTTGACCCCAATCCATTCGGGCAAGACGAATTGTGGTGTCCAAACTTGAAACCAAGGTGGGCTATGAGAGGAATTGAGGACAATTATGGAAGCGAAGATGATTGCTAGGACGAAAAATATCGAGGCGTACGGAAAACGTCGAAGGCGCTGTGTTGCAATGAGCACGAGGAATGCGAAGAAAGCCCAGATGCGATTGTCCAGAACTGGATGGACCCAGTATAGAGGCTGCAGGAGAGACGACCCAGCACCGATAATGAGAGAAAGACCAGCACCGAGCTGGATTCCTTTTACAACAGGAATAGGAACAACGGAGGTCGCCCAACGCAACAAGCCCGTTACGCTCATCAGCAGCACGGCGGCTCCCACCCACTGCCCGGCTGCGACAACAACTCTCATGGACGAATCTTCTCGACCAGAAATTGCAGCTGATGCGATCGCCTTATATGATGTCCGTCAGCATCGCGGCGGGAACAGTACAAAAGGGACGACGATATGCAGGGGCATACTTTCATGGGCTGCACGGGTAACGGGATGCCGAATACAACACCAGTAAGAATGTTGAAAATACCGGAAAACACCAAAGTAGATCCCAAATGAACAGATTCCTGGGCAGAGAGAGCAATCATCAGCGGCAATAAGGTTCCGAGATCTCCCAATGAGCCCGAGATCTCCGCCCACGGCGCATCGCGAAAGGTCGATACATTATGTGCGTTCAGCCGTCGGATATGGCCCAGCCACGATGCCATTTTTCAAAGACACCAGGTGTTTGAGCACAAGCGGGAACAATCAGAACGAAAGATGCAATGAGTGTAGCAGGCCAGCAGAGCAGGCTAGGCTCCTGTCCCAAGATGTCAGGCCTGCTTGATCCATCACCTGGTTGCAGCTGCTTGTCATACCATACCAGACCAGCCAGTGCTTTGGTCACAGATACTGTTCACGCGCACTGTACGATTGATGGCGAAACGGAAAGGATTGGAGGTGGATCCTCCGGATGCAGCTCCAATCCCAAGTAATGGTGCGGGGCTGCATTGACCAATGATAGAATGACCGGGTATCCCTCCACGGGGCGTTTCACTTCTTCCAACATGATATTTCGGCGGCAAGCACATGCGGCAGCATCATGTCGTCCGTGGGTGCCATGTTCGTCCGTGGGTAATATCAAGATGCCAGCTGCGTAGAGGTCGGGGGACACTTATCTTCCTTTTGACTAATGTCTCTGCTGGCTTATGCTTGTTGATCAACCATCCGTGAGACTTTACCACGCCATGAGACAACTCATTAATCTAGCGTGTCAGTCGTACATATATTCCATTCGAGATACAATGGACAATACCACTGCTAGATTGAGACATGGCGTCGCGATCTGGTTCCTTGGTTGAGAAGTCCCGGCCAAGACGGCCAAATGCAGGAGGCACTAGCTAATAACAAACGCTGGATTGACATGGGCGATGGCGATGGCGATGGCGATGACGGTAGTGCTACTGCTGCTACTCTGCAAATCACAAACAAGACCATGCCTTGTTCATTGCAAATTCTTTTCGTCATGTACGGAGTAGCGCAATGGAATCGGGCTAGTAGCTACGGCCCGATTGGGCTGCGCTGTGAACAGCAACTAACATAAACCTCGCACAACTGTTGCAAGTTTCCCAATATTATAATGCTGAACTCCGTAGAAGCTTCACATCTCCAAACAGAGGCCCAAAAACGCGGGTTTCCTCGTTGTGTCAACAGGCATAAATTACTCGTGTAAATCTGCGCGGCAAGGTACCTCTTCTGGTTTGAGCCTAGTTGCTACCGGGACTGGGTGATGATGGTCATAGCAGAAACGGGTACTCCGCAATTGCCCAGAAAACATTGAATCTCTGCCTTCCCGTTGGCCCGTGACATGTTGCCCCGCTTTTCTGCCGGACTGGTACAGCTGGCTGGGCTGGCTAGGGCCTCGAGTTCTCTGATCAACAAAATCATGACCCAGTCCGCCGCACGCGACTAGAGACGATTTCTTGCTCCTCCACCTCCATCCTCATCCACGACCAGCAAAGGTGAGTGAAGATGTCCTGCTTGCTAGTGAGAATTTGCGTGTCTCCATTCCCCTCACCGAGAGTCTCTGGATCCGAGCATTCGCTTGTTTTCTTGTCTTTGGCCATCTCGCATCCTGCGTAGATGCGGGTGCCGGCACAGCCGGCCGTCGCGATCGGGGAATGAGCTTCGCAGAAAGAAAGAAAACGTCAAATGGGCCAGAATTGCGCGCATTGCGCAGAGAATTGCTACTCAACAGTCCGGTTTGCGCGCCACCGAATGACGGCTCAAATCAATTGGCTCGATTTCTCAAAGTCTCTGCGGGCCGTGGTTCATTGCCGCGTTCGCGCTGCGAATAGCTCAATTGCATTGGCTTGGCTTCTTGCACATTTTCAAGCAGGCGTCTCCCTCGCACCATTTGCTAACATGTGTATCCCCTCATAACAGAGCATCATTGTCGACGTCTCCACTCCCAAATCCCAAGACAACGACCACAATGGCTGTCATTGACACTACTCTTGTTGCCCGCGAGGCCATGAACACCCCCACCAAGCGTGTGGCGTCCTGGCCCTCCGAGAACGTCGGTGTCATGGTCGTCTTCTGCATCGTCTTCCTTGGTATGCAACGTCATCCGTTTCCCTCCGCTGTTCTGGCCCTCGTCAATGGCCATGACACAACATGATTTGGAGCAATATATCTAGAGCTTTCGGAAATGCGCTAACGCCGTCTTCTGTAGTTGCTGTCGGAATCATTGCTGTCTACATCGCCAAGTTCCTTGCCTGCAGAAAGGAGAAGAAGGAGCGACAGCAGCCCAAGTACTAAAGGTTTTCTGCTGGCCCTCGCTAGCCGAGGTTGAGGATGGGAGGGGAGAGGAGCGGAGAGACAAGCTACGTGCGACGGGATGAGCAAATGAATGCAGTAATGATCAACGAAGACGGGTGACATGTGACACTGGAAATCGGGGACTTCAGACACGCTGACTAACTCCAGTCGTCGACCCCATGCTTCTCTTCCTTGACCATCACCCCAACTCGAATCCAAACTGTGAGCGACTCGCAGCCGACCACTTGGGCTTTCAACGTTTTTTTCTTTTTCGACATGTCTTCATCATTTGAACGCGGTGTATTTGGCTGTGTACGTAAGACAGACATCTTGTGTGGTCGGCATAGCAGAGGATGGGGAGGGGAGAAAGGCTCATAGATGGCGCACCTGCACTCGCTCGCGCTCTTTGCCCGTGCCCAGGCTTGCTGTATTCTATAACTTCTAATACTGATAACCTCTTGTACTACATTGTCATTGTCACGCCTTTAATCCCCGTTCCATTTATTTTTTCACATTCAGACTCGCTGCTTTCCAGCAATCTCAACCACCCGCCCATATCTCACATGAAAGCCAAAACGGGTTTACAAACCCTCCTTGGCCAACATGTCCGCAACGCCCAAGTAAAAAGCCACAGCATTAAAACCCCTCGTCACGCCCATCCACCGTTTCACCATCCACCGCACTCTGTTCGACCAATTGATCAAATCCAAATGATTCACACCCAGCAAGGTCCCCTGGTAAACCCCCCATCTACTGCTCTCCACACTCACCAGTCCATCATTCGCCCCTTGGCTCCGCCCAACGATCCTCTCCGGCAGCCGAAACGGACTCAGCAGCGGCGGCGGATCCATGACGGCCCCATACGAAAAGTACCGCACCTTGTCGTCATCCACGACGTCCCTGTTGAACGTCCCCGTCATGTACTCCGTCGTCAGCTGCGCAAACGCCCTTGTCCCCAGCCCGGCCCTCTCGAGCACACTGTACAGCCGCGGCAAGTACATGATTCCCGACGACGAATGAAGCACGTAGTCTGCAAAGGGAGACCCCCTGTGCGGCGTGGACACCGTCGTCAACGAGGCGACTTGGATCCTCTCCCCCGTCCGCGTCCGCTGCGTTTGCGCCGCCATTTTCGAAATCATGTAGCGCGCGTCGAGACCGCCCATGCTGTGCGCGATGATGTTGACCGGGCCCGAGTGCTGCGCGGCAATCTCGTCGGCTAGTTTGGCGGCGCGGTCGGCGATGGAGCCCGAGGGCGGGACGCTCGTCGTCATGACGCGCGCGCCTTGTGCCGTGAGGCCCTCTTTGATGCCGTGCCAGTAGTGGATTGTTGGGAGGACGGGGAGCCGTAGTTCTGAGAAGCCGAGGAGGCCGTGGGCTAGGACGATGGGATATTTGGGCGCCGCTGAGTAGGAAACAGACCAGTTCGAGTTAGCTTCGTGAAATCGGGAGGACAGGGGCCGTTTGATAGTACCGTAGTGGTCGCGGATGTAGGCGTAATCGTCTTTAATCTTCCTGCCTATGTCTCTGACGCGGGGATCTTGTGCGCGAGTCCTCGCGCAGGCGGTTTGCGACAAGGGACGGCATTGTATGAGGCGCGTGGATAGGACGGCTTCGTGACACAGAGGGGTTGTTACGCGTCGGGGGAGCCATGGACGCATCTCTTCGTGGTATAATCTGGCATGCCGTTTTGAATGTGGGATGGCGATGTGGTTGCCGAGGACGTTACGTTGGTTGAAGAAGAGTGTTGGAAAAGTTCGATGCCGATGCGATGCCGATGCGATGCCTGCGCGCGCATGGACTGACGTCACTAAGGCGAAGCTTCCCAGGCTCTCACTCAATTGGGAGTTACTCCGTACAGGCAGCTTCGATGCAGGTCAGCAAACGACGAATTTGAGGAAACATGACGGCGATGAAACAGAGCCATGGTTTTTTAAACAGCGATTGTAGTCATAATTTGATTCATTATTCAAGTCGCTACTATTTGGGCATGCTCGACTCCAGCAAAGGGCGCTCCCTTTGTGTCCGAGCCAAATCCCTTTCCCCTCGCCAAATGTCTGTGGGACCTGTATCTATGCAAAACTCTGAAAATTCCTGTTCATGGCAACTTATCGGCGTCATCATCGTAATCATCATCCCCCATCGTTATTGTCAGCTCTTTTGCGAAGCTATCTGACTGGGTGCATTCTCGTTCGTAACTCCACTGTAGGCGGGCCGAGACTGCATGCCATCAAACGGCCCTGATAAGTTTTCCGCCACTGCTTCATCGTAACTTGGTGGCGCGTCGTCATATGGAGGAACTGTTTGTCCTGGTTGCAGTTGGGGAGGGTACAATGGGTCCTGAGGTGGGCGATGAGGCATCGGCGGTCGTTGGTTCTGGGTCTGATTTTGATTCTGTGGTGTTATCGGGGATGCTGTCGTTGAATTTGTTCGCGGGGGCAGCCTTGGGGGGGTGCTCAATGTCGCTCTTCCCGGCCTGGCATGGTTCTTAACGGCCTCAACCAGCTCGGCTGGTGGTGTAATGCCCGAGAACACTTCTACCGATGCAAAATGCAAAGGTAGGCATATAGTTTGGGGGTGGTTGCTGATGAATCCAGATTTGGCTTTTCCCCAGCAGACACCCAGCTTCAATTCCATCTCGTAACGCCTTGATAGGTTGCATGTGACGAAAGAAGGCGCGACCGTGTTAGGCAGCGGCTTGTCTTTCCACAAACTGTCGGACACGATGACTTCAGATCCGACCGCAGTATCTGGTCCACTTGTCAGAGGAATGCTTAATTCGGCATAACAGACAACCACCCATCGATTGATCTTCTTATCGTGGAGATTATGTGATTGAACTTCTGTGATGCCAATGAGATCAATTTGAAATGATACCAAAGTCAACTGCTCTGGACAATCTACCAGTTTCTTGGCAATAAGCCGTAGAGGAATAGATTGATTACATGTCAATACGGCAGGGTGAGGTAGCCGGGCCGACATCTCAATTGATGGCGCGACTGCTGCGTCCTGCGAGTCCGGAGCATGGGTGCCGTCTTTGCTGCTCTTGTCGCCTTTGCTTGAGAAAAACGTGCTCTTCCTCTTGCCCTGTGGAGCAGGGGACCGAGGCCGAAACGTAAACGGACGTCTGGCAAAGGCTTCTCGGCCCGTCTTTGGCGGTCGTGGTGGCTCAATGGGAAGAAACTTGTATCCTATCTGGTACCTCCAGTTCTCTTTTAGGAATCCTGGACGTTGGACAGTGACCTTGATGTAATAACGTATCTCTGCTTCCATGGGATATCCGGTGAGGGATGGGGGCAGCGTTCGTGTAACATGCTGAAGGAGCAACTGTTTCGTGCCATCCATAACTCGCACTCCACCCATTCCGAAAAGTCCACCACCGGATCCAAATCCGCCGACACCTCCAAGACCACCGAGCTTAGACATGGCATTAGGGTCGCTGCAGGCGTTGTTGATTGGCAGCTTGAACTTGAAGGGAAATTCGTGCTCCCCAGGTTGCAGCGGAAAAGCACCGTAAGGGTTGGACGTGCTTGAGTGATACTCGTCCGGAAAGACTTGTTGTACCTTGTATAAAATCTTGTGGTTTTCGGTCACGACGCTGCCGGGCGGGCCGGGCATGGGTCCCGGCGGTCTTTGAAAGATTTCGCCATTATAAGGGTTGGGCACTTGAAGCGCCGTGACGGATTCGCCTTCCAGCTTGACAACTATATTCCCAACTTGCTCGGGGCGGTTCAGACCAAGAATGACGCGTCCCTTGACATAGTCGAGGTTGGTGTAGAACTCAGGTCGTTCATCAAGGGCTATGCGGATAGACATGATGACTCGTGGCGGGTCCAAAATACACGAATGAGGGTGGGGGCATTAAGAGTTATGGATTGCTTCCAAAGCGACAACACGTCGACAACACGTCGGGAAAAAATGAGACGAGCAAAAGATGAGGTCTGGTGGTACGCTGATTACGCTTTCATAGTGTAGGCCCAAGCGTCTTTGCTTGCCTCGCTCGAAACGGCACAATGACGCGACCAGGCTAGGGAAGCCCGGCGGATGAGACGGCTGCGCAAGGAGTGCAGAGTTGGGCTGGATCCAAGATAGAGTCTTTCAGTGGTGTTGCCGTTTCGGACGACGAAAGAGACGGCTTCGTAGAAAGGTGAATCGCTGGGTTGAGAAGTGTCAAAAAGGAAAGATGGGACGATGTCGTAAGTCGTCGCTATTAGACATCTGAGGTTTTAGTGGGGCTTCGACATCAGTAATGGCAGGGGCAGCATACTCCGCATTGGGGGAAAAGAACGCTGGTATGTATGTGAAAAGAAAATAGGACAGCTTGAGTTGGATATTGTAACAGCTGCAGTAGCTTGAGTACAAATCGTCTTAAATTCAGAGCTTAAAGAGAGAGCTTTTCGTTATGGTGGCCGGAGAGTTCAATGAACAGGTAATGACAACTACACAACCTGACACTGAAGTGGGGCGCTGGTGGTTGAACTGGCTGGCAGCATATTGGCAATCACCTGACCACCCCACTGAAACTAGTTATCGAAATTAAAAGCTGGGTAAAGTCCGTTGAGTTGAATTGAACCAAAAACACACGATGCGCTTGGATCTTCATACCTCACAACCCGCGCTCGAACATCATCTGTGGACCGTGTCACCTCGACCATAGGACCGCATAGGCTCATAGCGACCCATTGCAACCAAAATGGCGACCACATCTAACATGTTTCTTTACTCGCTGACAATCCAGTCCCCGACTTCTGTCACACAAGCAATCATCGGCCAATTTTCTGGTACCAAGGAACAACAGATCATTACAGCTTCGGGGTCGCATTTGGTCCTCTCGCGACCCGACACAAATTCGGGCAAGATTATAAAACTGCTCTCTCACAACGTCTTTGGCATTATTAGATCCATAGCTTCGTTCCGCCTCGCTGGAGGCTCAAAAGGTACGTCCTCACGCCGGCCAATTACGCCAATATGCTGGATCGCTTCATGGGACAACTAAACATGTCCCCCATGTATTGTGAGATCAATACTTACAAGCTTTTCTATCAGATTACGTAATTCTAGCTAGCGATTCCGGCCGTATTGCCATCATTGAGTACATACCTGCGACTAATCGCTTCGCTCGTGTTCACTTGGAAACATTTGGGAAATCGGGAGTTCGCCGCACGATTCCAGGTCAATATCTCGCAGCAGATCCCAAAGGAAGAGCTTGTCTGATTGCCTCCGTCGAAAAGAACAAGCTAGTCTATGTCCTCAACCGTAACGCCGAGGCTGGGCTCACTATATCGTCACCACTCGAGGCACACAAGCACGGTGTTCTGATTTTCTCTGTAGTGGCTCTTGATGTCGGCTACGCAAATCCTGTTTTTGCAGCTCTAGAGACGGATTACTCTGAGCTGGAACAGGATGAATCCGCAGAAGTGGAAGTACAACTCGTCTATTATGAACTAGATCTGGGGCTGAACCACGTTGTACGCAAGTGGTCTGAAGCTGTTGATCCAACTTCTTCTTTACTCTTTCAAGTTCCCGGTGGACATGATGGACCAAGCGGTGTGCTTGTTTGCGGAGAGGAAAACATCACCTATAGACACTCAAATCAAGAAGCATTCCGTATCCCAATTCCAAGACGCCGAGGTGCTACCGAAGACCCTCAAAGAAAGCGTACTATAGTGTCAGGGGTAATGCATAAGCTAAAAGGCAGCGCTGGTGCATTCTTCTTCTTGCTTCAGAGTGACGACGGGGACCTTTTCAAGGTAACTTTTGATTTAGCAGAAGATGCTGATGGGAACACATCTGGCGAAGTTGGCCGCATCAAGATAAAATACTTTGATACAATTCCGCTTGCCAATAGTATCTGCATACTTAAGAGTGGGTTTCTATTTGCTGCCAGCGAGTTTGGTAATCACCACTTCTATCAGTTTGAAAAGCTTGGGGATGATGACGGCGACCTGGAGTTATCTAGTGATGACTTCCCCACCGATCCACAGGCATCTTACCAGCCTGTTTACTTTCATCTGCGGCCGCTAGAGAACCTGACGTTGGTTGAGAGCGTCAGTTCCATGTCTCCTTTAATGGATTGCAGAGTAGCAAACCTGTCAGGAGCAGGAGAAGACATCCCTCAAATATATACTGTGTCTGGCAACGGTGCCAGGAGCACGTTCCGTATGCTAAAGTATGGTCTAGAGGTAAACGAGCTTGTTGCCTCAGAGCTGCCGGGGACTCCCTCTGCGGTGTGGACTACCAAACTTACTCAAGATGATAAATATGATACTTACATTATCCTGACCTTCTTACACGATACAATGGTCTTGAGAATCGGAGAGACAGTCACTCAAGTGACCGATTCAGGTTTTCTTACAACCGTCGCAACGCTAGCAGTTCAGCAGATTGGCAACGACAGCCTCCTTCAGATTTATTCAAAGGGAATGCGGCACGTTCGAGAGGGACAAGTCACCGAGTGGCCAGCACCCCAGCATCGAAGTATCGTCGCCGCTGCGACAAATGAGCACCAGGTAGCGATCGCTCTAAGCTCAGGAGAGGTTGTGTATTTTGAGGTGGACGAGAATGGCGATCTCGCAGAGTTCGATGAAAAGAAAGAAATCGGAAGCGTCACCTCTCTCAGTTTGTGTCCCATACCAAAGGGTCGTCGAAGAGGTTCTTTCCTGGCTGTTGGATGCGATGACTGTACAGTTCGAATTCTGAGTTTGGAGCTGGAATCAACACTTGAAAGCAAATCTGTACAGGCTCTCACAGCAGCCCCATCTGCACTTTGTATCATGTACATGGAGGACTCCTCCTCCGGCGGGTCTGCCTTGTACCTCCACATTGGATTAAATTCTGGCGTATACTTGAGGACCACATTGGACGAAATCACAGGAGATTTAGCAGATACACGTCTGAGATTCCTGGGCCCAAAACCTATCAATCTCTCCTCAGTCACAGTCCAAGGCCAGAATTGTGTCCTTGCTCTCAGTACAACATCATGGATAGGATACAACGATCCAATTATGGGAGGATTTTTGGCAACGCCCCTTGCGTATCATGAGCTGGAGTGGGCGTGGAACTTCACCAGTGAACAATGCGAGGATGGTATTGTTGGGATCCATTCCAATTGTCTTCAGTAAGTCACTCCTTGCGCGCGAAGTCTCTTTGATACTCGGTCGAATGATTGTCAGAAGGGTTTGGAATATCTCTGCCTGGAGTCGACTTGCAATCATCGACTGTTCATTGAATTCATTTTCTTTCAACAACCATTCTCATCACAAGATGCTGAATTAGACTGAAACTAACCTAAATTTTTGCAGCATCTTTTCTATCGAGAACATTCAATCCACGTTCATTCAAAAGTCTCTACCACTCACTTACACTCCACGGCAACTTGTCAAGCATCCGGACCAGCCTTATTTCTACACTATTGAGTCTGAAAACAACACACTGGACCTCACGCTGCGTACACAATTACGAGCAGATTCAGATGCGATCAATGGCGATGGCAAGGAATTCTCGCCCGTAGACTTTGGTCTCCCGCGTGGGAAACAGCGATGGGCATCCTGTATTAGCGTCATAAGTCCTATCGGAGAAAACCCCAGTGTGCTGGAGAAGATTGAACTTGACGAGAATGAAGCGGCTGTCAGCCTCGCTGTGGTCCCGTTCACAGGCCAGGATAACGAAAGCTTCTTAATTGTGGGGACCGGGAGGGACATGACTGTCAACCCTAGGCAATCATCCGCAGGCTTTATTCATGTCTATCGATTTCTGAATGATGGAAAGAACCTAGAATTCATCCACAAGACCCAGGTTGAGGAGCCACCAACAGCGCTTCAGCCTTTCAACGGCCGTTTGATAGCAGGAATCGGCAAAATTTTAAGGATTTACGATCTAGGCATGAGACAGTTGCTTCGAAAGGCCCAGGCGGACGTTGCGCCACAACTTATTGTATCTCTGCAAACACAAGGGTCCCGAATTGTTGTTGGTGATGTGCAACATGGTGTGACCATGGTCGTGTACAAGTCCGGATCCAATATGCTTGTTCCCTTTGTCGACGATACGATATCGCGGTGGACGACGTGTACAACCATGGTAGATTACGAATCTGTGGCCGGGGGTGATAAGTTTGGTAACCTTTGGGTTTTACGTTGCCCCGACAAAGCTAGCGCAGAGGCCGATGAACCTGGCTCCGATGTTCAACTGACGAATGGACGGCGATATCTCCATGGTGCTCCAGAGCGGCTTCAATTAATGGCACACATGTTCGTCCAAGACATACCAACAAGCATGTGCAAGACTAGCTTGGTAGTTGGCGGCCAGGATGTTCTTCTATGGAGCGGGTTGCAGGGTACAATTGGTGTGCTCGTACCTCTGACTATCCGAGAGAACGCGGAGTTCTTTCAAGCATTAGAGATGCACATGCGCAGCGAGGATCCGCCACTCGCTGGCCGCGAGCACCTCATGTATCGGGGTTATTACGTACCTGTTAAGGGTATTCTAGATGGTGATTTGTGCGAACGCTTTTCGCTACTACCTAGGGAGAAGAAGGAGATGATTGCTGGCGAACTTGACCGTTCCGTCAGAGAAGTAGAGCGAAGAATATCTGTAAGCTTTTGCTTCTCGTGGACTGGCCTTGGTCTTTGAGCTAACATGCAGCAGGATATCCGAGTTCGATCTGCCTTTTGATTAAGGTATAAGGCGGCTGAGTAGGAGGTCTTTATTGCAGAAATAAGCCTCACCCCTGATTATCGCGGTTGCAGTAACGAAGTCGGCTATGTCGTTGTTCCAGGTCCATGAGACGTTCTTTTACTACGTTCAGGTATTTGTTCTTGCTATCAAAGCGGTGCTCAGGCTTGGGCTGGCCCAACTAGACATTTCCCAACTAGACATTTCCCAACCAGATATTGTCAACAAGTTGGAAATTCTGTGACTGAAGTACGGCGATCAGAGTAGCGTTGCTAATCCTCGGGTCTCAGTCGACTACGGAGGGGTGAGCTTTCGTGAACATCTGTACATCACTTTGCTGGAGCCCTCCTTTCACTACCTGCTTCCCTATTACGGTTTAGCCGAAGAAAACAGTGTTATAAATACTCGATCTGGGATCGCACGGGGTCACATGACGATGGACAAGCTCGTAAATTACCACAGTATCCACACCGGCGCTTATGAAAGTACACGCACAACAGAAGCACGGAGCGGTCGGCCCTGACGAGCTGGTATCAACGAGCATTGACCAATCGCGATTCAGACTATGAACAGAATGGCTCAGAATGGCTCAGAATGGCTCAGAATAATGGTCGACCAAGGTACTGAGATTGCATCTTTTTGTTTCAGCAAACGCCCATCTTGTAAGCTCTTGCTTGGAGAATTAGGGCAAGCGAGGTTTCATATTAAGCGCTTGCTCGCACAACCTCAGACCGCATTGGTGATCCATCCATCCACCCATTATATCCTTACTTTGCAGCGGGTTACGGTGCAGGGAAATTTCGGAATGCTGTTGGAAGTAGCCTATTTCTGCGAGCCGGCGCGTCGACGACAGCTGACATTGGACAGTGAAGATAACCTGTCGGAGTTTGTCATCGATCCTGTAACATCTTCCATCGTTTAACACGCGCAATGCCATGTATAAATATGAGACGTTGTCCTACCATCAGACTGTACTCTCATCAAGACAAACACCAGTCCCAACCATTATGCCATCATCATCACTTCGCCTCAACTGAGCAACTGTACTCGTCATCCTCACAGCTATTTGAGACTTTGTCCACTTCTTCTATCTTTTCTCACAAGCAATCAAAATGCCTTTCACAATGGTCACGTGCGATGCCTGCAGCCAACTCGTTGAGCATTCTTGCTACAACAGCGGCCTTGAGTACGAAAAGTCCAAGTCTCATTTTGGCTCGCACATCTACAAAATCAGCATCAACTCATTCCCCTCGGACTGTGACCCTCACTCACTTGTCAGCCTGGCCTGGTCCAAGATGCCGGGCAACAACTATGGCAACACGAACGTTTGTGACCACGCCAAGTATGTTATCTTTAGCATGCAGAGCAAACGATGATGTATGGCATGAGCTCAAGTCACAGCATATTTGGCCAGTCCATCATGTCATTTCTTTCTTTCATCGACAAGCAATGTGTATGTATAGTGCTCGGTCATTCTCAGAATAGACTGGATGCTTTACACGAGCGTGCTTCATCGACGGTTTCAGGATGGGTTTTTTTCAATGGGGGAGTACCTCGTGGTGGCCCTTGATGTAAATTGTGGCGGCTCTTGTTTTCATCGTGCCAGATTGTGTTGAGCTACGTCGTGTTATCTTGTTTTGGATATTCGAATTAAGGATCTCGGACACTCATTTAGCTTGGTTTTGATACTATGACATCCTTTCAGTACTGCCGCTGTTTGTATCCAATCATTCTTTCAACCCTTTCCTTGTGACATTGGTGCATCGCGAACACATCTAAGGACAGCCCGACAGTGCCGTTGAGCTGCAAAAATGTTGGCAAACTTTGGTGATAGGCGAGCAGAAGAAGTCGGGAGCTGGGTGACCACAGTTCACCAAAAAGAACCAACATTTGCATACACATCTTGTCAGGCAAAATCACGAGGTCGTGATTATTCAGCCAGCAGTCCAGGTAAGGAGTAAGGGCGGTGATATGGTTTGGCGAAGCAGACCTGATGATCAACACGAAAGTTTACCAAATCGAGACATGTGATATTTAGTCATCTACAGTCTAACCCCTGAATGATTCTACATGCACAACGACTACAAGCCCCATGCGGGGCGGCCACTATTAGCTCGGATACTATCCCTTTAACAGTCATAAGGTCACGAATATGCTAGTTGACTAAGCACGACGAAGATTAATTGAAGGTACTTAATTTTACGTGGAAACCTTACTATAATAGAAGTCCTAGTAATTTCTAAAGGTATAAAGAGATACATTGCACATATCGCAGCCATATCGTAACGGGGCTAGCGTTCAGAGGTACTAGCGAGGTATCGGAGTCTAGGTGGGTTCCATGACCTAGCTGGTGCCTTATGACTGTCAAAGGGATAGGGATAGGGGTATTTGCGCTAGAGATACTATTTGTATACATAGTCCTAGTCCGTAGTCACATGCTTGTAATGTAAGGTACTGCTTACCCCACTTAGTGCCACACTAAGCCACGGAAAGATCTATTATTGGCCTACTGCCCCTAATAGTTCTGTACCTCCTGTAAGAACAAACAGGGATTAGATGTATGAAGGAGTGCTTTATGTAATGTACACACAAGCTTGGGACCCACGCTGAAGCTTAACATGGGCATCTAAAAGCTTTCGCTTGACGCCGCGCAGCATCTCTCGCTTGCACGACGGTCCCGAACGGATCACTGATTTGGCGAACACCATCGCGAAGCTGCCGACTTGCTTCACACACTTTTTGGCAAAAGAAGAGGAAGCTTACACTTCCTGTCAAGGAAGGGTAGCAGGAGCCCAATCCAAGGCTCACCGTCAGAAGTCTAACTGATATGCTCTGGGGTCTTAGCTACGTATAGATATTTTCCAGGTCGGTCATATTTTTGCTCATTGGTACCTTTGGAGATGAGGGACTTGTTTCAGCACCGAATTTCGAAGGGACTTCAAATACGGTCGGGTTCATTCAGGGCAGGTACATGAATAACGACTATAGAACATCGGGCCCCCGAAAACATCAGAGTCATTTGGCGCCCGTCCGTCGACCTCAAGTTGCTGCACTATCTCGACAGTCATGACTTGATAAGTTTCGGCAGTTGTGTTCTAGCTATCCTGGCTACCGCTAGTTTTGCTTAAGGACGGTATGGTAGTTTGGGCAGGACTAATGGAAGGACCTTGTCACACACCGCGTTCGTGATGAAGGGGAAGATGCACAAAACACGGAGCAGTAACCGCGCCGTGATGAGAACTTGCGCCTGTTGTTCACATCTAGCGGCGTGTATGGCGTCTGTTAGTACTTGTTGGATAGTACAGCCTCACATGTTAGGCATCACTCCCCTCGCGATAATACCACGCTCCCTCCTCGCGGCTGTTTTTTCTATTGCGAGACCTCGGCACGTTACTCCGTATATCATCGTCACTTTCCACACCGTCTCACAGTACTGGGCCGTCAATCTTCGATCTGCCCAACGCTAACCAATATCGGCAGGAGACGGTTGACGTTGACCATGGACCAACTGCACAGTCCCGCCTGGTCTGTCCTGCCAGCAAGCAGCCACTTGCCGATCTCTGCTGCGACATTTTGTGTTCAAACCAATCCCTAATGCCCGACGGGCGAGCACAGAATAACCGAGACAGACTCCCAGGACTAACGGGATTCAGCCTAGGATCTTGGGGGCGAGGCGTTTTCTTTCCATCGGCAGCGGCAGTTGGACCAACCACAAACATCACATCACCACATCCCTGTCCATGGGCGATGGCAACACCCGTGACAGCCGATAAATCGGCGCGGCGGCACAAGGCTCGTGCAACAAGTTGGATGTACGGATCCGTTCGACGACGGTCCAATCCTGCGGGGTCCGCTCCCCCTCTTTCATGCATGCCGTGTCTCTCTCTTGAGAGAGAGAGCCAACGTACCATTCTTCGCTGATCGAAACAACATGGGTGGCTGGCTGTCTAGACTCTACGGATCCGTAGGTGGTCTCGTGTCCTGGGAGAGGCGGCTGAACCAGTCCCTCGGGACGATATTCCCCATTCTCAGCCAATCTTCTCTTGTTGCTCACCTGGTCACTTGTCATGCTGGCTCTATATGCTAGCCACTTCCTGCGCCTATGATGTCTGTTTGCTTCGAGGACTGGTCCAACACAGGGCTGCGATGCGAGCCTTGACGACACCCCAGAAAGTGCTGCTCGCTCCACGACTCTCACTGTTGGGCGACTCACAGGACCAACATCCTGCCTAGTGGCGAATGTGGCCACACCTTGCAAGTTGAGGCACACCATGCCGCCATGTAGCAGTCGTTGGTGCTGCTCGCCGCTCGGTGCATCAATCCCCCCCCATTGGGAACCAACAGCACTCATATCACACATAGGACAGCCAAGCCCGCCCTGTCTGTCTGTCTAGACGCCTGTCTGCCTGTCTGCCTGTCTGCCTGTCTGCCTGTCTGCCTGTCTGCCTGTCTGCCTGTCTGCCTGTCTGCATGGCCGTGCTCCTGGGCTGCAGCTTTCCAAGCCGGCTCGCAATCTTCAGCAAGCAGATCTGAAGATGGCTATAAGCACGGGTCTTCCCTATCCAAACTGCTGCTCTTCGCCCGCGCCTCCTCGCCACGCTCGATGATGAACAACTTGGTCGGCACTAAGCATGGCGGCTGACTGTGGCTCCTCTTGCCCAGTGTCTGGTGGCTTCTACAGCTATAGACCCAGTGTTGCCGGTAACATTGTTCTTCTGGTCGTCTACGCTCTCCTCGTACCGTGCATATTGTACCTCGGCTTCCGATCACGCATAGCACTGTTATCGACCGTGTTGATGATGATGGGACTGGCGCTTGAAGTACTAGGATTTGTTGGACGCGTTTTGCTCCATCACAGTACAGAGAGCCCGGACTACTTTGCTTTGTCTCTCCTAGGAACCATATTGGGACCGTCCTTTGTTTCAGCTGCGTTGTTCGTGGCTGTCCCTCATTTGTTCATTGTCCATGGCGAAAAGCTGGGCCCTTTCAATTTCAGGCCGGTCCTCGCCGGGCTGACCTTGTACACCCTGATAGCAGCAGCTATCGGTGTTGAAGCGGTTGGGGTCGTTTTTGTCTCGTACGAATTCCACGGTGTGACTGTTAGTATTACCCTCTTACCCTCTTCAACCAGTATACCGAAGTTTCAATAGACTGGCTGTCTGACTGGCTGATTTGACTCCGTATAGAGAGACCGCAGTGCTTCCATCATTGCAGCCGGCCTTGGCGTGCAGGCCGTATCGCTGCTGTTCAGCGCCGCAGTCTACTTCTTCTGCGTCTTGGGCCTCGACTCTGGCCAAGGAGTTCCTGACGACAGCCGCGCGACAGTCTATAGTGCTTC
Source organism: Epichloe aotearoae (assembly GCA_000729855.1). Classification (NCBI taxonomy): domain Eukaryota; kingdom Fungi; phylum Ascomycota; class Sordariomycetes; order Hypocreales; family Clavicipitaceae; genus Epichloe; species Epichloe aotearoae. Next base: position 54,955 of record JFGX01000055.1, read on the forward strand.
ACGATTTAGAAGATTTCTACGAGGTAATAGGCCAAAGATCCTAAGCCCAAAGCTTGCGATAATATCTGACTTTGATAAGGAGTTGAAATTTCGACCAGTCTTCTCCTTGTGTACAGCATCTATCGAATAATCGAGTTGGCAGGTGGTGTGGACGGCAGCCTGTTCCAGAACGAGGCTGCCTTTATGATCATGGATGGCGCGCTCCCACTGGCTCCGGTTCTTTTACTCACGATGTTGCACCCCGGAACTGCCTTTAGAAAGGCATGGGCACAAACATCGTCTCGACGAGCAAAGCGCCCAAATCCCCTTCCTCTGCAACAAGACCACAGGCTGAGTCACAGCGCGCACCATGCCTACGACCCAAACATTCGAAAACATCGCACTCCACAGTCTCCGAATTCACAAAGGACTGCCAGAAGCTCACCTGCCCCAGGAGTTGCCAATGGATCTCCCGGTCTACCGACGAGCCCTCGGCCCAGTCACAAGTCACCGAGTCCCAAAGTATCCTCTCCCAACTCGACCTCGGCGGCAAGCAAACGATTTAGCGATAGGTCAGAGAAGAGAATCACTCTGCAGAAGGAGCTCGTGGACAGCGAAACTCTGTGGTAGCCGAGGATGTTTGCTCAGTTGCAATGGGGGAATTTTTCTCTAGGAACCAGAGTTTATGCCAGTTATAGGTACAAATCCCATGTCATATACTCAATCGACGACTTGTCTGGAACGGTCATACGAAGTGCATTTCCACTGGCCTCTCTCGTCGTGGCTAGACCAGCGTTCTCTCGCTCATCAGTACAGTCCATGCTGCGTCAAGCACAGTGTTTGTTGCCAGGAAAATACCGAGGACGTCAGAAGTAATTCATGCCGGTGCCAGTTTCAGGAAAAAAATCAAAAAATCACGCCGTGCCTCGTCTTGTCTTGTCGGACAGGTTGCTGGCAACCGGCGGCTAATTCATGCAAGACTCGTCACAGTCGTATTGACGCTGCAAGCGAGGAAAGCGCAGCGCAGCGCAGGTGCCGAGGATCCTTCTTCCCTGGCGGGGCGGGACGTCGAGTGCCGTTCAATCGATTAATTGCCTAAAAAGTGAGGGTTCAATCACGATGCGGTTGCATCGTTTACGGAGAGACACGCGCGGATACGGTACAATACACCCCCTGAATTATTTTACAAATCTACACAACAGGGGTAATTAAGCTAATTAGATATTAGCTAGGAAATAAAGGAGATAGGGGCCAGTACATTATAGTACTAGTAACCTATATAGAAATAGATATACTTTTTTGTAGCGTTATATACCCTGTATATTTCCCTTATTGGTGGAGCGACCGGGGACCAGGCAGCCGGACGAATGAAGTCGATGGTTTCCGTGTCCAGCATGCAGATTGCATCATCACAATCACGCTTAGCCCGACCGGAGGAGTCATGTTCTTTGCTCATTCGTCGACCTAACCGCCGAGGGGGCGCCGATGGTTTTTTTTTTTTTTTTTTGGGAAGTGGCTGGATTATGTGCCGCGATGGGTCCCGCTCGGAGAAGGAAATCCGGCGAGGTTTTTTCAAAGCACCATCTTCGATTCTTTTGAGGCCCGGTCCTGCACCCGCTGATGGTGACGCGAAGGGGCTCCGTCATCCGGCCCGGTCGGCTCGATGCTGCGAATGAACCACCAATTGCAGAAGGTGATTCTTTATTCGGGCCCTCGGCCCCTACAAGCAGTGAGTGCTTTCGTCAGCTGCCGATACTTTGCGTCTACGTCTTGACTCTTAGCCCCACGAGTCGAGTCACCACTGCCATGGCTGGGGGAGATGCCTCGCCGTTTCGCCGTCCGGGCGAGAAACAACGAGCAGAACATGGATTCATACTGGCTGACGGCTGTTTTTACCATTTTCCATCTGATCACCAGTCGAGTCATTGGGTCAGACGAAATGGGTAGATAGACTGCCATTTGTCTTGCTGCTATTCCCAGATCCATGCATGAACTCGACCCCTCGTGGCATGGCATAAATATCAGAAGCACTCTTGGCCGAGTATTTGGCGTTTCCTCCCCGGGCCATGCTAACGTGACCATCTCCCTTGCATCAGTGTACGCTGTCCCGGGCCATCTTGGTTTGAGAAACTCCATTACGAATCCTGGTAAAAGGAGAATCAATGCCGTTGCAACATGTGTCTCAAGCTCGTCATGTTTCACTTGAGTGTAGGTGGGCATGGACGGCCCGCCGGCCGAAGCAAACACGGCGCACGGTCTAGCTCGCGACGTTTCGCCTTGAGACACGTGAATGGCTTGCTCGGAGGAGCTTGAACGCGGCAAGGCCGCGACGGCTGTTCGTTTCGTTTGTTTGCGAATGTTGCTGAATCCCGACTGGCCCGTCCGGACGCTCCTTTGGCGTGCCATCACGGTTTAGTTCCCTGGCGCGCTGCCTCCAATTGTTTGCCCCGATCCATTCAGCGGTACGGAATCACTCACTGTACGGAGTAGTCCGGTCCGTAGTGAGAATCTTTTGTCTTACAAGGGGTGCAATGCATCTCGTGCGTCGGGGAGAGGTCCCTGCCCGGTCGGGCTACTCCTCTTCCTATCAGATAATGTACATGATGAGACAACCTTTACGTACTAGAGCCAAGTTTATTATGCTAGTGTGTCTGATTCGTTATATACTCGGCATGTTCATCCATGTTCATCCATGTTTCAAGTATGATGAACATCATATATGCATTATGTGTATAGACATTTTGCTTTGCGCTCGTGAAAAAAAAAAAAAAAGTCACCAACTCCCTAGGGTATATAAAGACTTTTAAGAAAACACTAACCCTAACTCGGCGCCGCTAAAAGCCTATATCAGAGAACCTCGCTAAATAGAATAGTTAACCGTATGCTATGTGAGTTGGTTAAATAGGAATGAGAAAAAAAAATGGCAATGGGAGGCATGGACTGCCTCATGTTTCTTTGGATTCAGGACGGCGACGGCGACAATGGCGGTGACTTGGCTCCTTCGCTAGACCCAGCTTGTGTCTGGGACGACCTTCTTCGTTCAAACCCGTTACCACCAAGGCCTTTGGGGAGTTTGCTCGATATGCCACTCGACTTCTTGCACGGCCGCCGCACCCTGTTTTGTCGACTATGCAGCGCAACGTCGTTTGATCTGGCATCCTCTTCCCGCTGCATCGCGGCGCGCACGTCCGGGTTCTGGTCGACCAAGAGCTTCGCACGTCGAGACGTCATCAGGAACAGAGGATACAGCACCATCGCAGCTTGTAGCGCCATGATTACAATGTATGCTGTCTGGACGCTGCCGCCGTGGCGGACGATGCCGTACATGACGAAGGGGAAGAAGGCTGGGCCGGAACCACCCATGGTGATGAATGCCGCCGCGCGTTTCGTGCGTCGTCCTTGACCGCGGAGACCTATGGCGAAAATAAGAGGCCATATGGGGCCTTCCGCAAAATAGAGGAGCACCAGGGGAATGGCCACAATGTCGGCATTTGCAGGTCTCAAGACGACGGAGAGCAGGGCAAACAGGAAGGACAGTCCCATCAAAATGAAGAGGAGAGTGCGAGGCTGCGGGAGACGACGGTTCGATGCGGACAAATACGTGAGGCCCGCGGCGAGGAGTCGTGAAAGCGCAAAGGCAGAATGTGCGACGAGTAGGTAGTCAGAGATCGAAATGGCCAGACCAGGTGGCTTGTCCGGATTATACACGGAGCCGGAAGACGTACTGCCTGTCACAGCGCCAGAGCCCGTCGTCGGTTCGCCGCCCGGCAGAATGGACACGAGCAGACTGCGGAAGTAGATGCTGTTGCTTTCTTGGGCTGCAACATAGACGTACTGCGCGAATACTGCCAACGCGAGGCTGACAGTCCGCAGCTGCAGTCCGCCGCAAACGCTTCGTTGGTGAGTGTCGAGCGGCAACTTGCCGGCCGCAAGCTCCAATTCGCCATCGCTGACTTCCGGTAACGGCATGTAGAACAAGAACAAGCCGAGGGCGACGCATAGAAGCGTGATGCCCAGATACGTCCATTGGACGTTGATGAGGTCCATGCTGGACGAGTGCGCCATGCTTTGCCGCCTGATGCCAGTAAAGAATACCTTCTCGGCCAGGAGCCCACTGACGACACTTCCAGCGCCCTGTATGGCCTGTGCCAGGAGAAGTCGGCTTTCTCCGTACTCTGGGGGCCCACACAAGATCATGAAGGAGTTGGCGGCAACCTCGAGTGTTGAAAGCCCGAATCCGACCACAAACGTACTCAACATGTACCCGCCATACGAGTTGGTGACGGCCGACGGCCAGAAGATGATGGTGCCGATACCGTAGATGCACAGGCCCACGATGAACGTCGCCTTGTAGCCGCCCACATTTTCCGCGTCGTTCCTCCCGTGACGCTTGGACCGGTTATGCTCGTCTCTTCGCAAGATCCATTCGCCCACGAGCAGGGGTCCAAAGAAATAGCCTCCTCCGAAATAAGCGCTGGTCAGTCCGAGGGTCTGCGCGTCCGTGATGTTGTTGATGACGCCGATGGCATTGTTCAGCGTGTTGAGGAGGCCGTAGGAGATTCCCCAAAGGAAAAAGAGGATGGCGACAATGGTGCAGTACTTGAATGATTCGGCCGAATTGGCGCGCAGCATACTCTTCGGCTTGGTCATGTTCACAAACCCAAAGTAGATTCCGTTTTCAACAGAATTGGTTGACACGGTTGCATTCGTTTGAGCGCGGGTTACCGCTGACAGACCCATATGCGTACCATCGCTGCTGAAGTTCATCGTGTCCGGGGTGGTGAGGAATTCCATGGCAGTCATAGGTTCGTTGTCCGATGCGTGGGGTTTACCCGCGGTGCTGCTGCCGTCATTGCTTCCAGGCTCAGGCGTGGCCATGGAATTACGCACCGCGCTCGGGAAGTTTCTACTTGGCGGTGTGTCGGGATCACTGGTCGACTTGAAAGTTCGCGTCAGCCGTGTTCCATCCGGATCGTATAACATGGCAGGTAGAAGTTTGAGGATCAGTGGTTTGAGAGTCGGGATGCAAGCGCAGGCCATTCCAATGTTCACTTCAACCGCACTCCACATGAAAGAAAGAGAGGCATTCCAAGCAAAGTCGGCGTTGGCTCCAAATCGGGAGCTCGGATCGTTCGATACACCGGCCGGAACGTCTATGATGGCTCGCTGCAGATAGTAGATGCGCACAACGTCGACAATAGTGACAAAGATGCCCAGGGAGAAGGTGATGACGAGGATCGCCTTCTGCCGTATAGGCAGTCGCATCCCCGTCAAAACCGGAATCGGCAGCGCCAATATGGCAAGATCGGTGACAATGTTGACAGGTGCGGCGCAGATGAACTCGGTGAGCAGCGGAATGCATTTTGCTGCTGGGTTTATTTCTGTCATCCAGGCCGCGGCCACGGGATCACACTGAAAGATGTTCATAAAGGTAAGAACCAGGCCGGCGATATTGACTACCGCCAACGTCGACCATGAAGCGTACCGCAAAACGACTTGGGTGTTCTTGGCCAAGCGCAAGTAAAAGATTAGAATGCCTGTTTTGGTCGCCATGAGCGCAGGGTTGTACAATATCGAAAACACATATTCGGCACGTCGTAGCTTCGGCCAGTCGGCATCGCTAATATTCGCATCATGCTTCCCCAAGCCAACTGTTACTCCGTAGTCGATGGAGAATGAGAGACAGAAGGCCAAGAGCCACGCCAGAATCATCACCCGATCGTCCCAACTGACGCGTCGGACAATGCGGTATCTGCAAATCATACGGGCGCCGACAAATACTGAGGCCACGGCTAGTGTTGCCGTCGTGACAGCAAATACAGCCGGGCCTCGATTCGGCACTGACCCATGATCTTCTGCCGAGGTAGAAGACATGGTGAGGTGTAGAACCAGGCAGGCATACAGAACGGTGCTCGGTTTCTTATTAAAATTGGGAACTGGCGGCTAAAGAGAAGAAGAAAAATTGTTCTCATGAATTATTGTGATGGGCAGAGTCGGTGCAGACATTTTCCAGCAGAGGCGGAAGGACCGGTGTATAATCTTATTTTTTTGCCTTCCCGTTGGGTTGTCTTTGTCCGGGAAAGGCTGAGACGAGTTTCCAGTGTCTGAGCACGAGCCCAGGTTCCATCAAGTCGCAAGGAGAGCTGGATTTCGGGTTGCAAGGGGAACCCGTTTCAAGAAAACACCAAAGTGTGCTTGTCTTTACCAGACGGAATCAAACTCCTCGACACTAACGGGGAAAGAACTGTCTGTGTGCTGTGTGCCGTTAGATGCCTTGGGCAAGTTGGTGACAGAACAAGTCTGCGACCGCAGACCCGTGGGCCGTGTGAGTCGGTGACGTCGGGATTGAAGAAACCAGCAGACGGAAGTATTTCATGGCTTCTTGAGTTGTGAGCCACCGCTGCGAAAGCGTGAAATACTTTATCTTCGGTTTTTCTAGTTCTATCCGAGTCTCGAGTTTCCAGCGAGGGACTCCACTCGCCGCCACTCGGTGGCAAAGGGCCTTGTTGTGTATGTATTGGTTTGATTGCCGCCGGTCTTGGAGTCTAAGAGCTGACTGAAATCAGAAACAACAGATGTCTGGTCAATCCGCGCTCAGAGAAGTTGTGTCAAGCAGTCGACGACGACTCCCGGTCGAGTTGAGCGGCGTGACTATGAGGATGATTTTTTCAACTGAGGCCGAGGTAGAGTTCGAGTGCGGCCCAGAAATTGTGAATTTTTAACTGTTCATATGAGGGGAGGGCGTCTTATGCAGAGCTAACGCCAAACGGAAGTCGACGCAACACCATCCAAGCCAAATACGGCGGTCCGTACATACACAAAGGAAAGGAAAAAGACCGTGAAGATCCACCCGACACCCTCAATGGAGCTCGGCTCTGTCCCGCTGGCGATGGACGGCAATGGACGGCAATAGATGGCGATGGATGGCGATGGATGATGGAAACGAGAGATTCTCGTCCTCGCCCAGCGTGGCCTGGCGTGCGTGTGGCATGGCGCGGGGCTGGGGAGCCAAAAGACGTGTCGGCCAATCGAGGCAGGCCAATCCGGCCCATTGGTCGGTCCCATTGGTCGGTCCCATTGGTCGGTCCCATTCGGAAAAGGGTGCATCTCAACACGCACGGTTCCGCCCAAGGTGAGTTTCTATGTAATACTATGTACATTAGTTTCTACTCCGTAGACTAGACGGGTTTGACGTGTTGTTTGAAGACGGTTTGTGCATAGTTGACGGGCTCACGGTTCACCATCAGGCCCTTCTCCTGCTGTTTCAGCCGCGCCACCAATCGCCCATTACTCACATGTAAAGTTCTGGTGAGAGACGAGTGAACCCAGACCCTGCAGCTTCGATCGGATGAAGGAATGCCACTTTGCGGGGGGGATTCCGGGGCGTCTTGCTGGTAATACAAAGGAGTCGGCAAGAGTCGGCAAGGACTGGCTGGCGATGGTGGTGGCGCTGGGAAGGGCCTGGATCCTTTGTAAATCCTAGCTTCTCGTGTTCAGAGCATCATCGACTTCTCATCCATCCAATTGAGTGACTCGTCTACGGATCCGTACCGAGCATTACATACAGATAGATCCGTGAACCAAACCATGGTCAGGTGCGGCCTCCTCTTTGTTTTCTTTTTCTTTCTGAGTCCGGCCGGCGGCCGGTAATATGGCTATCAATATGTCTGCAGCAGGACAGTGAGTGGTAGGGTAGACAATAACCGAAACGGATCTCAAAAATAGCGACTATAATCCGTACAGGTCCCGCACAAAAGAACTACTTCGGCACGACGGTACACTAAGCGCTCGAGTGGGGTTCCTGGTGAGGGGCACCAAGGGCACCAAGGGCACCAAGGGCACCAAGGGGCACGAGGGGCACGAGGGGCACGAGGGGGGTTTCTACTTGCGCTTCGCTTTGTTGACAAGTTGTTAAAAGTTAACAGCGAGCAAGCACATCGAACGACGGGATTCGCCTCAAGTGATCCCCTCCTAATCCAAGGGCTCGTCCAATCACTCGTCCAATCAATAACCAATACGCCAAAAATGTTTGAGGCGCAAGGGAAACGAAGAGTCATCGTCACCATCCGTGTTGATCCGCAATGTCGCATCAATCTGGGGGGGGTCCGCGAGCGATTCAGGTCTTTGCAGCGCAGCGTCGTATTTTCGCAGCGTCGTATTTTCGCTACACCGCAAGGCCCTACACCAAAATGCCGCCTCACCTACATATGTAATACGGAGTACAAGCGGTGTGTCCCACTACGCTACGTGCAAATTCTATTCTGCCAAGCCAAATCGCTTGCTGGGCCAGCAAGTGGTGTGCTTTTTGGCAGCGATCCAGCTTGGAAGTGACAACTATCACGATTTCCTTTTCAAATATGTAAGTACGCATACACCTGAATATGTACGATGATCCTGATTCTGTACAAATGAGAAGACAGGTGCTCCCCGCCTTGCTCTTGGTCGCGTCCATGAAGATTTGCAAGAGGGGCCCCCAGCTGGCGTTGATGACGTCGTCAATGTTGTGGATGCAGAAGAGCAGACCGCTGAGGAAGATGAAGCCCGTGAACATGCCGATGCCGATGCAGTAGAGCATGATTTTGGGCCCTTGTCGCTAGGTATCAGGAATTTTCTCAATCATGTGGGCGGTTGCGTCGAAGCCTATTTGTATAATGAATGGTCAGTGAAACAATACGAGTTTGGAGCCAAAGAGGCTGCGTATACATTTCATTTCATTGCAAAACAAAGGAGAGAAGAAGAAGAAGAAGCTGCTCAACTCACCAGTCAGTGCAAAAGCCCCCTGAAGCAGCCCAAGCATCCAAGCAAGGCCATCCGGCCATCCCACATTATTGATAAACTGCCCGCACACAAACTTGCACGTCTGAAAGTTGGGCGAAGCACACGCCAACACTGTGACGACAATGATGACGAATCCCGCGACGGACCAGAAGAAGGCCGCTTTCGTAATGTACGGCAGCAACCGACCGCGTGAGAGAGGCGTTGATGGCGAGTTGCGATGAGCGCAAACGCCAACGTAGATGAGGAACTGATGCCACAGCTAGACCTCTTCCATGAGACGATGGCCGCCCAGTGGTATTGCCCCCCCGGCCGTGGGGTAAGCGGACAGGAACTCGGCCAGAGAGGCAGATAGGCATAGATTGCAGATGCCGGCGACGAGGAGGCCCCATATGACGGAGCTGGAACCGCCCGAGGGGAGAGCGAGGGTGATGGAGGCGGCGAGGGCGGTCCACGTGTTGAGAATGGCGAATGCGAGGCCGAGCATGGAAAATCATGGACAAGTTGCGCTTGAGTTCCTGCTTATGGCCCATTGCCTCGGCGGTGCGGTGCTGGCTCGTCTTTTGCCATTCATTGGCTGGCGTTGCTGTCGCGGCGGTGCGTGTCTGCCGGTGTCGGTTCCATGGCGAGACTTGTAGTGGTGTTGTGGAATGAATATACGGGACACAGGTGTTGTTGAGCACCGCAGACCCGGATACGTATTCAACTTGGTGACCGTCTCAGCCCCAAGTGATGGCCGACCAAAAGAGGAGAGGAGGAGGCTACTTTACGCCAAACGCGGGGCGATTGATGATCTTGATCATCATGTCAAGCCGAGTTTGGAGCATGAAAGGGGAGAACAAAAACTGGAGCATGGCCCCGAGGAGCGACAAGAGTTTCGATAGGCACGGGCTGTTGGAGTCCTGCCCGTCTCAACGCCTCATGTCATATGTATGGCAGCGTGCAGTTGACAATGCAGATTAAATCTGGGCATGGGCGGACGAAGAGGTCCAATGTACATTGTACGTGACGGCCTTGTCCAACATCGGATTCTGCTCCCACTGCTCGTCCTCCTCCATCTTGGAGCTCCTCCATCTTGGGGCTCCTCCATCTTGAGGCTCCTCCATCTTGGAGGGGAGTTTTTCTCCGCGAGTGCTTGTTTTCGAAAACGACGGGCATACAGTAAATCTCGGCTCCAACAAAGTTCGAAAACGACCTCGCACGCGCGGCTTGCATAACTCCTGGCAAGTGATTGGGTTTTCAGGTCGCTTTAAATCAGCCGCATGGACAGTAGTTTGGTGATCTAATGTGGGATGGTTGCTTGGCTACTTGAAATGGAAGTAATTGCAGTCATATCTGGATGGCGATGCACACAAGTATTTGCCTCGTCGTTGGCCTCAGTAGTGGCGTATAAGAACAAGGGTGTATACTAAAGAATAAGCAGCGCAGCAACCATTGGGGCCTTAGATCAGTGGTAGATTATGTGATTCCAGCCATGGAGTTTCCACAGGGTCGTCCGTTCGATCCGGGCAGGCCTCAATTGCTCTCTACCTATAGATTTTCTTTTTGCAGGGTCCTTATTCCTTTCCGAGTGAGAGACCCCGCGCAAATGGGGTTTTTTTTTAAGATGAACGATATTTTCTTTCTAGTCCTATTTATGATGCCGCTATTGCGCCTCCCGTTGTGCGGTCCGCAAACAAGGTCTTCTTCACTCTCGGTCCCCCTTGTAAGCCGCAGGTATGGTTGGGTGAGTGTAAATTAAAGCGAACACGATATTTGGCCCAAGATAATGATCTTGATGATTGCTCTCCGCAGGCTCTCGAGCGATTGACCACACGCCCAGGACAGGAAAAAGTAAGTCCCCATTCTGGACAAGGGATAACGAACGCACAATCTTAAGAGGCCAGTCAGTCGACAGATACCGCAACCAACTCATGTTCTCAATCCCAGTTAATCCGCAGTCACCGTCTCAGTTTCGCATCACAACCTGCATACATGGAACCATGACTGAGCACACCACTGACGAAGCCATGCCATGACAAATACAAATCTGCAAGCGGGGCAAAAAGCATGTTACCTCAGCTTGTTCAGTTCATACAATGCCCTGTTACGGAGTACGGAGTGGCGTCTCATTCAAATTCAAATTCAAATAACAGGTTGCGGCGCCATCTAGGCTAAGCCACTAATCGAGTGGAGATGCGTGTTTACGAGCAGGCACCCCGGATAAATATCCTAGACCAGCCTCGGCTCATGTTCCAGCTCCGTAGCAGTCGTCAACAAGTGGTTGATCAATGATGAGTAATTGGCAGGCTGGCAGGTTGGCAGGGGTATCATGATATGGCCTACTGATTACATACGGACTACTCTTCCCGGGGGGGCCGAACAGAGCACGTGCGAAACATTCAGACGTGATGTTCAGTCACATGTGCTTTGGCAATTGCTCCGTATTGCGGATCGGCGGACTACTTGTTTACCGGCGCATCATAATTCAGCCGGCACAGACCCTGCATCCATGCCGCCGTGTCTGCACCAGAGGTTGCATCCCCGTGGCCTTGTTGGGTTCCAGTGCGGACCTCCCTGTCCAGGGCTGAAGTCTGCTTTGCCATGTGTTTGTGGGCAAATGCTGAGATGTGTGTGCATCGGCAATCTCTAGACTGCAGATGGCCCGCCTCGGCTGGCGTTCTAGTTGCATGGGTGTGTTTGGGGCCAAGTTTGCCATTGCCAGGTTGCTTGCTGGGAGGGTAGGTAGATGGAAGCGATGCTGAGATAATATCTATACGGACTACGCAGTCAAGTCTTTTGGCACTTTGTTGGGCTCCCTCGTCCCGTTCTCTGCCTGCATCTTCGTTTGTTGCGTCTGCATGTTGCATCTCACAAAAGAACGAGAACCTCTTATTGCAGATGATGCTCTCACGCTTGATACGCAGCATTTGATTTTCACATTGTTCTCGTTTGATCAATGCGCCGTCACACATCACACAGCACGTCGTCATGGCGGACTCGCGCCAGCATGGTGTCCACGCATCCATCATCGCTACCTTGATACCCTCTTCACTCATACTCTCTCTTCGATTCTACGCTCGTCATCTGAAAGGAACACGGATTTGGTGGGATGACTACCTCGCAGTAGCGTCACTGGTTCGTGGATTTTCACCACCCGGAATAAAAACTTGCATGGTTCTGAACTTACCAGATGCCTAGGCGGCAGCGGTGGCTTACAACATATCTGCCTTTTTCCGTACGGGTGACCCACATCATTCCTCCATAAACAAGCACACGCTGGTTTCGAAAGTTGAATCGACTAACGCGAGCCGAGCAGTGATAACCAAAGGTCTTGGTTTGCATCTGGACAATCTCCCCGTTCCAGTCGAGGAGGCGCGATTTTACCAAGCCAAGGTCCAGGAAATTGAGGAGCATTTCTATACTGTGGCCATCGGGGCCGCACAGCTATCTCTGCTAGCCCTATATTGGCGCTTGTTTAAATCATTGTCGAATGCGAGGACAGCGATATTTGTTCTTACAGGCTGTGTGGCTGTTTGGATCATAGTTCGGGTACGAAGCGATGCCCGTTTTTTTTCCCTCCCCTTTTCGGAGGACCATAGCGTCCTTCATGAATGAAGACTCGGTCTGCTGACGAGACACAATCAGTTGTTTGTCGCCGCCTTTCGATGTTCCCCACCACGTTTCTTCTGGGACAAGTCAATCGAGGGACAGTGCACGGTTGACTCTGCCAAATTCGCCAGTGGGACAGTCTCGACGCATCTATTGATTGATTTTGCGCTCATGGTTTTGCCTGCGAGTAAGTCTGGATCCATTTTCTTTGTTCTTTGATTGAAGGGAATCTGAATTGGCGGCATCGCAGCTCAATTTAGCAAGCTCATGCTTCCATGCCCCCAAAAGAGGGCCATGGCAGCCATGTCCATGATCGGAATCGGGTAAGTTGTGGTGGCATTCATCTTGATCTCGTCTGGAGCTGGCTATTGACCTTTGGGAACGTGCCTCACAGAGTTGTCGTTGCATCCATCATGGTGCTTGCCACATCCTTAAAGTGCGATTCGTCCTCCACCGACGCAATGTGGGACTGCACACCGCCGGTAGTGTGGTCCGCAGTCGAGATTCATTTCAGCGTCATGGCCTGTAGGTTAAAGCCTGCTCATACCCCGGCTATGAACATGTGTATGGCCAACGTTCTCTAACCTCGGCACACTTCTGGGCGTTCCCCTTTTTTTTTTTCCAGGTTGCCTTCCCGTCATGCAACCAGTTGCGGATGCCCTCGGCGGCTGGTGGGGACAGAACTTTCCCTTCACCTTCAGAAAAGGAGCCAACACTCCATCTCGCCAGTCAGTCAAGCTCGGCCACGTACATCGTTCCCGATCGACAGAGCAAACCGATGGCGAATCAACGTGCAATCTTGCGGCGGCGACGGCGAGCAATACCACGACGACAGTAGAATTGGGCCGGGGATATGGACGGGCCGGAGAATCAGACACCACAATTGTCAGCTCGAGCAAAGTCAAGGACAAGTCAGGCGCAGACGGCCATCTGGGACGATCAGCATCGATGAGGGACAAGGATCGGTCAATTCTGGTGCAGTATGAAGTAAACCTGAGTTTTTCTAGAAATGACTCTTGCGATAGGTGAAGAGTGTCAAATAATGCAGATTGACGAGTTTCGACGATATGGATTCCCGTCGCACCAAACCCCGTTTGAAGCATCGGCTCTCTGATTGACCCGCTTGCGTGACTTCACCTTGGACTTCACCTTGGAATGCTTATCGCTCAATCGCTTATCTCGATCAGGGTCCGCAGAACCTTCAATCGTCCGAGGCTACGGATCCGTAGCGACATTTGTTCCCAGCAAAATAGGCCCGCAAACGGCAGGAGCCAAGCGGGGCTGACTTGTCTTGGACAACACCGATGGCGGAGCTGAACATCCGGTTCATCCCTCGAATCGTACCACCCGGAGGCCCCTCGGCTCGGCGTCCTGGTGGATGGGGCCACCAAGCGCTTAGCGCTGCCGATAATGTTCAGTCTTTCGCTTAAGCTTTATGTCAGGTCGTCGATGCAGCCAACCAATTGTGCATTCCAAGAAACAGACTTTGCATCAGGGAATATTGTATTGCTTGCTTGCGGACACTGAGTTGCGACCTCGTCTGAGTTGGGCAACCCGCTCGCGTTGCAACTACGGGATGCGGGATGAGCGGAGGTTTATTGTCAGGAATCAGCCGACAAAGGTTTCCTTCGAAGGAATGGTTCTACGGGGGAGGAGCTTGCCCATTGCCCGTTTTAGTGCTTGTCCCTGTGCGAGAGGCGTACAGATTAAAGGAAGAGGGATATTCGGAGTCTACAGAGTAGCGCCTTTCTCTTTTGTGAACCTGTGTTGATTTGATATCCTCTCTTGAGCATCAAGCTCCGTCGTCCCATCCTGCTGTTCGATCACGAATGATTTGCGACTTCCAACGACTGGATTTAGACGCTGCCACTTCGCTCCAAAAGCCATGCTGGAAGAAAAGCTTCGGTTGCTCTTTTGGAAAGGCTCTCTTACTTCTAGAGCCCGGAGGACAATCTTGGTTCTGGTGGTCCTCTTGGTCACCCTGGTCAGCTTTCAAATTTCCTTCACCTATGAAGCGACGCGGGTAGACTTGGAAGATTATACGCTGTCCCGGTTGGGAACACACGGTGAGTTGAAAAAAAATCACCCTTCGCCTTCGCTTGCTGGGACAGGGATGACAGACATGAAGGGGAAGGGGAACTGACAAACATTCAAACAAGCCGATGTACACGATGAACAAGCCCGCGTCGGCAAGATCAGCATTCTGTACGGTTCCCCCAAACGCGCCTACGAGAGAGCGCTGCAAAGTCACAAACGGCACAACCGACAACATGGCTATCCCATGTTTGTCCAGCGCGTCGACGTCCTCGACGGATACTGGACTAAGCCTGCCTTCGTTCATTACATGATCCTGCGGGAGCTACGCAAACCCGAAAGCCAGCGGCTCCAATGGCTATTCTGGTTCGATGCCGATACCATTGTTCTCAACTACAATATCGCCTTGGAGATGTTCCTACCACCTGATAACGATGAAGCTTTGAAGGATATCAATGTGCTGATTTCGGATGACTGGAACGGCCTTAACAACGGCATCTTTGGAATCCGAGTATCGCGCTCCGCTGCTGAGCTGTTTGCAGGCATCCTGGCGTTCCGAGATTTCGAGCCAGATACCCAGCTGACGTTCCAGGATCAGAGTGCCATGGAATTGATGCTCAAGAGGCGCAAGTTTGTCAATCACGTTGCCAAAGTTCCTCAACGGGTAAGCCGATCAGCTGTCCGCGACATCCCTTCTTCTTCCTATTGCGCACGTTACACGATGCAACTGACGCGTCCCCATGGCAGTGGTTTAATGCATATGGGAGCGACGACGAAAAGGCTGGGCCATCGTATTTCCACGCTGGCGACTTTCTCGTTCACTTTGCCGGTGTCCGCAATCGCGACGCTCACATGGACAAATGGGCAGATAGGTCCGAAGAGTTGAGTCCCAAGTGGAACGCGCCAGTGGCCAAGACGACTTACCCAGCGGAGATTGAGCGGTTCTGGAACCGCACCAGGAGCCTGCACGATGCGCGCGTCAATCATTGGACCAAGGGAGCCAAACACCTGAAAGCAAGTATTCAGAAGGTGAACAATACCGTGACAGAATGGAAGAAGACGTCGCAAAAAGTGAGCGAAAACCTCTTGTCCTTGGTGAAAGCCCAAGAGACGGCTGAATATTTCATGGGCAACTCAACGAAATATGGGGGGGAAATCATCAAAGACGACTTGCATAAACTGGATAAGGTTGTGCTAGATTTGGAGGATGTACGTGCCCCCCCCCCCATTGTTTAGCCTTTGCCTAGTCATCTTGACACTTCAAATTCATCTGCTAACTACTTTGAACCCCACAACCAGGCGTATAGAGTCTTTTCAGATGGCAGCGCCAGCGAAAAGGCAAAACTCGAGGAAGAGAGGAAGAAGAAAAAGGAGGAAGAGGATGAAAAGAAAAAAGAGGGGAAAGAGAAGAGCAAGACTGTCTCAGTATCATGAACACAAGGTGGTCCAAGTCCCACGTGGCTGGCTCATCGCTAAATTATGGCACGAAATTGGATTTACAAATGCAAATTCGGCTGGTCTCGGACGAGATAGGACGCCAACTGCGCCTCCGCATCTGTGTACGGGGTGTTTTTCTTTTTTTTTCACCCTGTGAAATGAATACTTTGTCAGTATATAGGATTCATCGATTCATCAAGTCAGTGATTCATTACTCCTCCCACGGTACGCAAGTGCTTGTCGTGACGCACAATGCATGACGATTTACCAGGTCGACTAGCCGAAGGAGTTTTAAAAAAAACACAACTGCGGTCCGCCTTCCCGGTGGCGCGAACAGTATTTTTAGAGAACGGCCTACAGCCTAGAACGACCCAGGCACAAAGTCCACGACCACGGCCTTCGCAACGATAGCCCCAGGGGTCGTGAACCATTTCTCGACAAAGCCGCGATGCGCCTCGTCCTCCTTTACGTAGTAGTCCCTGTCGGCGACGGAGGCAAAGTCCACGACGAAGACGTGGGTGAGGCCGTTCTGCACGACACGGTCAGGGTCAGCGGGGAGGGGAGAGGCCCGACACCGGGGAGGGAGAGGGGGAAGTAATGGCGTACCTGGAGGCCCTCGATGGACGTGTCCTTTCCGCCCTTGGAGGCCATGATGTAGGGCTTGCCGGTGGAGGCGAGGGTGCAGCGGTCCTTGAGGGAGAGCATTTCGTGGCAGCACTGGTTTTGTATTGATGTCTGTTAGGTCCTGGACTCCTGAGATGGGTTGGTGATTGGGGGTGGGTGGGTAGGTTGCGAACCTGCATGATGGCCTCTGAGCTGGCGTCGGGCTTGAAGCCGAAGAGGACGACGTGATTTACGGGCATGGTGGGTTTGCTGGTTGTCGGCGTATACTGGGTGGAGAGTGCGGTGGAGGATGGAGAGTGCGATGGAGAATTGAGGGCGTTGGAGAGATGAGGTTATTTATTGTTGGAGGGGCAGTCAATCAGTCGGAGACGCTGATGCGGGGCACACAAAGGCCCTTCTGGCCCATGCAGGCTGCAGCGCAGCTTACCACATGGCAGCGACAGTACCACTGATGGCCGCGGCCATGGCACAAAGTATGCCACATCGCCCCGCCGCCAGGTTCGCAGCCGGATTCTCCTTGACGTGGCCCTTTTCTCGGTATGCGTCCACCAAAGCGGGGAGTGCGTCGCCGCCTTCGACAAAAACCAATGCCATGCCAGACTCAACGACGGGACGGGTGGACAGACGTTGGTTAGTCGAGCGAACTGAGTGTGTCGGGTAGGTTGGGTTGAGCTGAACTCACGACAATGTGCCATTGCAAATGACAGTGGAATATCCACGCGCCAGGGTTGTCGGCGACAAAGCTGCGAGATTTGAACGAATCAGTCAACAAGCCACGTCACACCCTGGGAACTGCGACGACGAGCACACACCGTATTACTGTCCAGCCTTGTGCCGGGAGACCAGTTGTGTCGCGGAAGGGGGGATCGCGGAGGTTCAAGACCCCATCTGGTGCCTCTTCGACATTGCTATATGGGAAAGAGCCGGTTCCCGATCCTAGGACCCAGAACTTGTGTCCGTGGAGATGCAGAGGGTGGCCCATCTGGTTGCGCTTGTCAGTTGGTCATGCTGGGCATACGTGGCATCGGGACATTTCAGAGCTCACCGTATCCATGGACTGGTTTGAAACGTTGACAATCATGTCAATGGTTGCGTTAAGAGGCAGATGCATCGTCGTGCTGGCCTTCCATCCTGAAGAGATGTTGCCGTAGAGAATGGGGACGTCTGGCTCCGTGAAGGGCTCTTGGTCAAACACCCATGTGACGGCATCTGTTTGATTCACTGATAGGTTAATCGTCTTGTCTGCTTTTGCTGACAAAGGAGGGCTAGTCGAGTCAAATGGGGCGAGAGCGCGGCTGTTGAGAAGCGTGGCGCCAGCTTTGGCCGTTCCGTTTGGAAACATCCACGTGCTGGCTTCGTCGTCCATGGCATTTCCGGGGGGGTTGCTCGTCGCCTGGCACGGGATTGTTAGGTTATAGGCATCCTCTGGACTAGAACGGGGCCTCGGGAATTTCTGGCACCTACTGTGTATGAGATGATTGCCCTGCCTTCCAGAACCTGCTGCATATCCCCGCTAGGATGTGTTGCAAATCGGAGAAAGTACTCGGCAGGCTTTTGGTCTAGTTTGATCATGACGGAGTATCGCTGGCCTAGTTCCATGTGAAGAACCTGCGAAGAGTTAACGCGGAGTGCTTCTTCTTCTACTTCTTTTTTGGGGTTTCCTTTCCCTCCCTGACTTGTATAAAGGAACATGATGCCGTCGTACCTTGACTTCTTGAAGTCTCACATAAAGACCATCGGCCGCATAAATGAACATGGAATGTGCGTCCAAAGACACACGCAGCGCACTCACTGCACCTGAATTGACCAGGTTGAGTGCTAACCAGCCCCTTGACCGGTCAGCAGAGACTACGAGGAGTGTCGAATTTGTGCTCGTGCACGTTTCGGCTGGTAAAGACGACTGGTTGAAGCCTGGCTTGAACATCATGGGGGGCATGCAGCCTCGTGGACCAAGACCCTTCATTTCCGAGACATTTGCAGAAGTGGACGAGGATGGGTGAGTTGGAGATGCTGAGTGCATTGGCATTTCGTGCATATCTAGACCGTCAAAGATATTTTGATGGTCTCTGGTTGACTTCCGGCCCGCGGGTGAAGGTTCCCGGCTAGAAGGAGAGTTCGAAGATGGATGGCCGGATCTGATACCCAGACCAGGTCCGGCATTGAGCATGGACTGCGGGAGGCACTGGACTCGCCCGAGGCCATTCGCCAGAATGCTGTCCACGCAAGAGGGAAACGCCCCAGTCGCAATGTAGCGTGCGTAAATCGTGTCAGCAGGCTCGTGAGTCCAGTCGTTGAGAAGAATACTAGCCGCGTTCTTTTCGGCGTCCAAGAGTTGGGGCTTCTGTGTAGACTCTGTGGAGGTTCCAGTGAGGCCTCCAAAGGGACGATTGCGGGTTGGCGATGGTCTGACAACGAGAGGACCGCGCAGGGCGTCGTTGTAGTAGGTTTTGAAGTGGGAATGGTACCAGTAGAATCCGTATTCACCCTTGGTCGAAAATCTATAGGTGAAGTTGTCTCCTGAAGGGATGGGCCTCTGCGTCAAAGTCAGCTACAGACAGACTCCTACGGCCGATGCGGCTGGGGGAAGGGAGTCAAAGGACGTCTTCCAAACCTGCGTAACTCCGGGCACGCCATCCATATGCGGAGTTCCTCGTTGTAGCAGCCCTGAGCAGTAAGAAGCGCATTGTCAATTAGCAGGCCACGCATGACAAAAGTAGACTCGGATAGACTCGGAAAGGGGGAGTTGCTTTACCATGCCAGTGCAGTGTGGTCTCAACACTCAAGTCATTCTGAACAAAGACTTCAACGTCATCGCCCTCATCCACCTCGATCGACGGTCCTGGCTGCTGGCCGTTGATGAGGTACACATCGCGCGTGAATCCATCTTTCACAATGTCAGCCGTTGCGCAAACGAGAACCTCTTTTTCCAAAAGTCCATTCATTATATGACATGGGCATACCTGGAGAGCGCGAATCCCTGTGCAAAGTGAAATTGAAGCGGCGCAGCACAGCCTCCGAGCCAAGGACATGGAGTGCAATGACGAGAAAAACGACTTCCTTGATCGAGTTGAACAACATCATTAGCCCGTGGAGCCTGCCGCGACTCCTGCCGTTGCAAACAGCAAAACTCGTGCAGCAAAAGCGTTCTGATGTTGACAAGATCGCGCCACACAGAGAATAGACGAGAGGTTCGAGATGCCGGGCCGCATGTTGGAATGAACAAAGAGATAGTATAAGAGGTATGAGTAGGTGTCTGGGATGGGGTCCAACTAGCCCGTCTCCTTGCTTGTACCAGCTAACATGTGTTACAGACGACTTTTCAGTCGGACGCAAGACAAGACGTAAGACGGGGTTCGTCCGGAAAGGGGAATCCACGACTGGTTTACTGGATTCTAATTCGCCGATTGATGGTTTGAACTAATGTTGTGGGATGCGCCACCTTTGGGGTCAAAACGCACGGGGTCGTGGCTCATCAACTCCCACGAGGCAGAAGGTGCAGGTGAGAGAGAGGGCGCGTGATAAAAGGGTTGATAGAAACTACAGGTTGTAGCAAGTTTCCCTTCTGTTTTTCCGCATCCCTGCTGGAGTGATGTCGCTGGCACTGATCCATCGGTGAAGAGAGGCTGAGATTGTATTGTCACTTGTGTTCCTCCAGAAAATGTCACGAGGTTCGACGATGCTGAAACCGAGTCCCTGACTTCTGGGCGTTTAGCGCGAAGCACTCGTTTCATGCGCAGCTGCTTTTCTCCCAAAGACATGTCGTTCCTGCCTCCACGCAGGGCTTGGTTCGTTTCAATGACTCCGACACGGGCCGCGACGGAGATGACTGGCTTTCTGGGGTTTTCTGGGGCTTTCTGGGCGGGCATCGGTCGGGGTGGACATGGCGCCCAGTGTCTGTTGTCTGTTCTGTTGATGAAAGCTAAGCTGCTTTGACCGTTGGCCCGGCACTACCTGGAATGTCCATGCACATCTCAACACCCTCTCAACAGATGATCGGACGTGATTCCATTCAGCCAATGCAAGGAATGCAGACGCATTGTGCGACTGCAACACGGACCTAACGGGCGGGTCGGAGCAGCCAATGAGACGACGACCTTCTGTATTGATATTGCGACCCTCGTGGGCCTGGGCGCTCCTGATGGCAGTGTTTATTAACCTATACTAATAGCTCTGGTTTGAAGAGGTTCTTAAGAATATCACTATTATTATCTTAAGCAGCTATTATAAGAATCGTTACTTAAGGAATGCCACTAAACGCGTTTAACGGGTGCTATCAGCGGTGTTCAGAAGTACCTCGCATGCCATGTATCGAGGCAGATGTGGGTCTCGTGAACTCGTTGGCGCCTTCATCCAAATCGGCCGGGCCCCCTGCCATCCCTCCATATGTACATACGGATTGCAACCCCCATCATCTCCTCGTTCACAAAGCTCGATAACCCGCTCCCCGAAAAGATCAACTGCGGCTCGATACTCCCCATCATGCCGCTCAGAAAGGCAAAGTCAAAGAAAGCCATTTTGATCGCCGTGTACATTTCTGTCTTTGTCGTCGTTTTATTCTACATCAAACCCCTCTTTGGACAGCCAATATCGAGAAACTTGTTCAAACCACGACCCTCCGTCCCGAGACCACTCGACTCAGCGTTCCAACACGAACCAAACACTGCTGCAGACGACGAATCGAGGTGCCGAGCGAGCAATGCGCGACTCTCGGATTTGCAAGAGCGATATGGGCTGGCGAATACTTTCCAATATCTTAGACGCGTCATACACTTCACGCGGGAACCAGATGTTCAGCGGCAAAGCCTGACCAAGCTTTCCCAAAGACTGCTGAAAAAGGATTTCCAATACGTACAGCTGAAGCCACAACTAAAAAATGCAGGTTCTTCTTGTGCCGAGGCCATCGAGGTTCCGGTTTCCGCGTCGGCCTTCCCCCAAGATGTCGACGCCTCGGAATTGATGTTTGGGGTTTCGACAACTTTTGATCGGTTTACTGAATACGCCACGATTCTCATAAATGACTGGTCATTCTGGCTGACAGACGGGTCTCAAAGATCAAACGGTGGTAAATTGATACTTATGCTTCTGGATGCGAACCCAGAACAGCTTCGACTTGCAAAAGTAGCCCTTAACAAGGCTGGAATAGACGCCGATACCTACGCATCGGATTCCTCGCTACCCATGGCGGCGAGGAACATGGCTCTCATTCCAACCATGTTCACCCACACCGAGGCTAGAAAGAAGAAGTGGCTCGTCTTGTGTGACGACGACACCTACTTCCCCAACATGCACGCCTTGATTGTGAAGCTGGCGAAGCACGACGCGTCATCCGACATGTACATCGGGGCCCTGTCAGAGGACAGCCTTGCCACTCAGAAACACGGCTCGCAGGCATTCGGCGGCGCAGGCATCTTTCTGTCACTGTCAACGGCGGAAAAGATTACCAAGAACTTTGACGAGTGTTCCTCAGAGAAGAAGGTCGAGCAGGCTGGCTCGCAGGGCGATAGGCTGTTACGCCAGTGCATCCAAGAGCACTCTGAGATCCAGCTGACTATATCCCAAGACCTTTGGCAGCTGGACATTTTCGGAGATCCCTCCGGATTCTACGAATGGGGAATAAAGCCATTGTCATTACATCACTACCGTAGCTGGCACCAAGCCACGCCAACCGATTTGACCAAACTTGCATACATGTGCGGGGAGGACTGCACCCTCCAGCGATTCCAAACCTTTGACGATTTCATCATTTCGGGATATTCCATTGCGCACTACCCCGGTGGAATCACCTTTGACACGAACCACGTGGAGAAGATGTTCCATGCCGAGACGGAAAAGGGCTGGAACTTTGATTACAAGATGGGCTCGCAGCGGGCGTCACTCTCGCAAACGGGCAGGAAAATTGCATGGAAACTGGAGGAAGCCATCGTCCAGCAAGACGGCAGCGTATTGCAGACCTATGTTCGCAGAGCAAACGATGCGCGCTGGGTCGACGCAGACGGCAAACCGATGGATGAACACGACAGCATCATAGAATTAGTTTGGGCACCGGGTCGATGACCATGATTGTCCACGAGAGCAATAATAATATTATAATGAGGAGTCCAACTCGTTTCTAACATTCTTGTTGCATCCCGCGTCTTTCACCACGCAATACTTGTTTTGTCTTCCCGGCAAGTCCTTGCGAACATCTTCCACAATCCTCATCACCATGACGACGGCATTCCCATCCTTTGTCAACCAACTTGCCCACGATGCTCGTGATTCTATAATCTACGCAAATATAGACATCATCACGATATCATACACGCACCGCCATGGCCTCTCTCCGACTCCATATTCGCAAGCCCGGACGGACAGCGCCGGTTTAGCCCCAACGCTGGCGCGGCGCTTTAGCATCCGGGAGGGTTGTCGCCACCAAAGGCCTTCCTCAAGAAGTGAATAGCACGGCCATATGTGGGAGGAATCTCCTTGCCTTTCTTGTCCTTGCATGCGTTAACCTTGGTGGTCTTGAAAACATGGCCCTGCTTGATGTTCTTCCCAAAGTTCTTGTGGGCAATGACACGAGCCTCGTACTTGCTACCGGACTTCTTGACCTGGCAGACGTACCTGCCGTCGAAGTCGGACTTGTTGTCGCCGTGCAGGTCCGTCCACTTCGACGTAGGCCACGACGACGGCCCGCCGATGGTGCCGGTGTTGATGTTGCGAAGATATTTGAGAATCTCCTTCATGGCGTCCTTCTCCTCATCGCGGCGGGCGGGACGCCTGGCTCGGCCGAAGCCTCACGGCGGTCGAGCACGTAGTCGAACCCGACCTCAGCAGCATTGCGCTTGGCGAGAGCCTCGTCCTGCAAGACGTCGACACGGCGCTCGGCAATGGGCAGGCGCAAGGCGCTGACGGCCGAGGCGCAGAAGAAGAGGATGGAGGTCGCTTTGGTGAACTTCATGGTTACTTTGGTTGTTCTGAACAAGTTTTATGAGGGGAGTCAAAAGTTATGCAGAGTAGATTCTAGGTAGTAGTAAATGATGGGACACTGAAGTCTGATGACGAGGAGATGCTTTGATGTCGAGAAGATGATCTAATGTCGAGGAATTGATCTCGGGGCTCAACTTATGTACTTGACAAGCTCCTAGTAATCTTTGGGAGCTCAACTCCCTACTCGACGTAAATCCACATAATCGTCGAGATGTACCCCCAGACAAGCCAGGGCTGTTCTTACTGATCGGCGTAATCAACGTCAATCTAGCCCTAGGCAATCCGAGAATGATTTCTCACGTAATAAGGAATCAAAACATGTCGTTCAGCTTCGGATTAACCGGGATCTTTGTTTATTTTAGAAATTCATTCGTTCTAATTAATCCGTGGCTCTTTGTACTGCTCCACGTAAGCTTATTCATTTTCGAAGTTTGCCTTTACGTCATCCGAGGCACTTGGTACTAGTTAAAGTAAACCTAGAAAGTAAGCCTAGAAAGTAAGCCTACCATATCTGACAGATTTGCTCCTAGAAAATCTAGGGCCTTGCTCACGAGATATGACGTATACAATAGTCACGTAAGCAGTTAATCAGTTATTACAGATGTACGTCTAGGGCACAGGGATAATGTTTACCACGACTTTAGTAATACTTGCTGTGCATATTGGTATGAGACTCCCGACCGGGCCGCGGCGGGAACGTCAGGATAGGAAACTCAGCCCCTAACTAAAGGGGTGAGTGCCGGAGCTGAGTCCGTGACGTAGTCGTGTTGGTCATCTCTGTTCAAGCAGGTTTGTTTTATATATTGTCACGTGAGGGGGGACCATCCACCTCACCCGCGATTATCTTTGCTGGAGGGGAATCATCACTACTGCAACTACTAGATTTCAACGAGCTCATGGGAAATCATCACTACTGCAACTACTAGATTTCAACGAGCTCATGGAAAATCTATCGTAAAACCCATTCATTCATCTCTCTGCTCTATGTGATCGATTGCCATTGCATACATAGCGTCCCGGAGGATTCAAGGGGTGAAAATCCTAATTATTTAATACTTGGATATTCTTACTCCTCCGAAAGTAGAAAGCCTTACTAAACTTGCGACTCATCCTCCTCCAAGACTTCATCCAACTGCACAAACATTCAATCATCTCTGGTCGTGCGCATGGCCGAGCCACTGACAAGGTACACATGCATCCGTTTCCGTTACTCGGCACGCTAATCATCATGTTGTAGCCCGTACACCGAGGGGAACACCTTGACCCTCAAGATACACGGGCCCGGAAGAAAAAACGTTCCACCACAGCTAAATGGCCGCGCCAGAGAGCTGCGGGCCAGGATTATTGATGTCATAGAGCCCTCGACAATGTCCATCGTTCTCCAGGTTGAACTGGAACAGGAAGAGCAGACTGCTCCTGCCCCAAGGATGGTCCTGAAGGTGTACGACCGTCAGTTCTCTCCCCAACTGCGGGAGTTCAAGGAGACGGGCCCGGCGACGAGTGCGAGCGAGGAGCAATTCACCGCCTTTGTGCGCCAGGGCTCCATGCCTCAGTTCCTGAAGGATCACGAGGAGAATGGACCACGGGCGTATGACGAGTGGGACGTGCCGAAGCGGGAGGCATATTTCTACGCCAGGTCCGCCCTGAGTCACGAAATCGAGCTCGAGATATACGACCGCCTTGTCGACATGCAGGGCGTTCACGTCCCGACACTCTTTGCAGATGTTCGATTGGCCGCGCAGCACGCCCCAGCGGAACAGGACGAGAGCCTGACCAAGTACACCGAGGTCAGAGCCATTCTCATGGAACACATCCCCGGCTTCCCTCTGAACGACGTCGTGACAGAGGCGCCCGAGTCGGACTGGGCGCCCATCTGCGACCAGGCGATCGAGGTAATCAGGAAGATTGCCGACAACGACTTTATCAACTTTGACATCAAGACCAGAAACATCCTTGTCCGGCGCGGCGAGGAGCGCTCGTATCAGGTATTCTACTTGGACTTTGGCGAGTGCCGGTTCCGCGACCCGTCCGATTCCGACCAAGTTTGGCGCGAGCGCAAGCGCCAGAAGAACGAAGAGGGAGCCGTGGGCTACATCATGATGAACTGCATCTCGTATGCAAAAGGGAAGAAGGGGAAGAAATACAAGGGAACCCTTCCTCTGCCTTGGGAGTACACGCCTTCCTCGCGCTTTGAGGGGGAGTACATTGAGCTCTACGACAATGCGGGCTAGGTAGCTTTAGCAGACAAGATTAGCTTCTTTGTAGATCGGAATGTAGCGTGTTAGGGTTGGCATGTTGGCGTCTCAAAGGTAATAATGCGCGGCCAAGGCCTCAAAGCAAGGATTTCATGGATTTCATGCACTGGTCTTGAAAATCTCTGAACGCTTAAGAGCAAAGATATAGCTCGCTTCCAAAGCAAGGGAAAATGGGGCACAACTCCGCTTTTTCTCCTTGCTTTGCATTGGTTCAATTCTAAAGGTGTGACCAAGACCCTTTAGAATCGTGCACCGTGTTGTTTAGTAGATAACATTGGTTCAATGTCAACATGCCAGAATCAACAGGCAATCATCCCGAGTCATTGAAGCGTACTTGCTTGGATACCAATGGACCACGACAGGTCATGCCTGACATGAAACGCAGAGCTACCTAAAACTGCTTGCTCTCTCAATGGCTAGTTCCAGTGGGGCCTCAGTTGGGTCCCAGTGGGCCCAAGTGGGTTCCGAAGCGTTTGCTGCTGCTCCGGAATTACTGGGACCCACCGTACCACCCTCGCGGGTCTCACGAAGCCACCTGCTCTTCATTAGCGGCTATGCAGTCGGTAGCGAGTGGGGGCTGCAGTAAGTCTTCCGTTGGGCCTCTTTCCCTCTTCCCCCATGTTGTGTGACTAGCCAACGACGGGTGCCTTGCCTCCTCGCCAGGCTAATCAGAGCCGTTGCATGCGAGTCCCTGGGTCCTGCACTAGTAGGGGCCCTTGGTTTATTGTAATTGCCGCAATTACAAGACAATTTCAGAAGACAGTTGCACAGCAGGAGGACATGTCACAGTTGTACTGCTCCGTACATGCTCCGTACGTACGGATCATGTATGTACTCCGAGTGATTGTTTAGCAAACAACGCATTCTAACGGCCTGTGTCGGGTGCAGTGCCACGGCGAGTTTCACGGAAAGATGTGGTTGTTCTTTCGACTGCAATCCATCTATTATTTGCACCTCTGCACCTCTGCACTCTGCCCCCTGCCCCCCCCAATAAAAGTATGGAGTACTCTTTAGTCGCCCCGATCACTGGTCACTGACTGGCCCCCCCCCCTTTTTTGCCATCCCAAAGTGGCACCCCTGTCTTGGTAATTGATCCTTTTTCGCTGCCCATCAGACAACGTCTCCATTGCAAAGGGCGAGAAAAGGGACTCTGACCGAAGCACCCTTTCTTTACAATTCAGCGTCATCAGTCAGTCATAAACAGACGGCTCAGTACGGAGCGAATTGACCCTCTCATCCTGCACTCACACCCGTTCGCTCGTCCACCCCCGGGTTGTCACCCCCGGGTTGTCACCCCCGGGTTGTCACCCCCTCTCCCCTCCCCCATCCCCCTCCCCCATCCCCCAACAAGGTTGGATGGAGACTTGGGGGGGCTGGCACTGACCAACTGCTGGCTGGCTGCTATCCCCTGCCTGTCTCTCTCTCGCTCCTATTCTCGCTCGCTTGACCAGGAGGCCATCAATCATCTCATCATCTCGACAACTTGTCCATTCCCTTCCCTGAACCACACAACCACCTCGTCGACCATATTACCGACAAGAATCACAGCTGCCTCTTGAAGCACTGTGTGTTGCGCTGGTCCGCATTGCCAACGACAGCGGAGGAAAAAAAAAAAAGAAAAAAAGAGTGACAACAACCGGAAAGACGCTGCTGATCAGTGAGTAAGCATCCCAGCCTCTCGGACAGCATCAGCCCCGCCAACCTGCTCAACCTTGACTCGAGACGAAAAAGAAACGTGCCTCAAAAACTTGCGTCACTAGTCCCTCCGAACGACAAGTCGATAATTGATTTCTTGCAGAAAAGGCCACATCGACCCAGTTTTTGTTTATTTCTTGTCTCTTCTTCAGATTGTTGTTCCAGCTTGTGCCTGGTTGTATCTGGCCAAGAGATATTGGTATGATCTATGAGCTTCCTACCTCCTTTTCTGGCCTTTCCCAATTTGCCATTATTTGGCGACATTGGAGGGCATTACCCTCGCTCGCTCTCCTGCTAGCTTCTTTCGATGCCACGATGCCTTGACCCGCTGACCCGCACACTGCTGGGATATTCCTACATACTGCCAGAGACTGACCGCCTCCGTATCCTAGGGTGAGCACCGAGTCGCCGACAAAGACGCGACGACACGACGACTATTTGTCTAGAGCCCTAATTGTCAAAAACTCGTGCGTCGCGTTCTCCATCGGCAATCCATGCACCGGAACGAACACTTTCGATTTGCCGGGACTTTCGGGCACCCGGAAGAGATTGTATTCCATAATACAACATACCTCCTCTGAGCGCCTGTTGTGGTTTCACGGCTTGTGGATGGCTACAACACAGAGACCAAGTTGATTACTCCTCTACCGGTCATCATTTCTGATCCGGTGATTTTACTCACGACTTTCAAACCGTCCCCCTGCTTGCCGCCGGGCTCTACTATGGCTACAACATTGCCACGGCCGTCGAGGTCTTCGAATCCTCCTCCCGATATGGCATTACCTGCATTACCCATGAACAAAACGCGAAAAAGTGCAGGAAATACCCAAGGCATAGGTCCAGCTCCTCCGAAAACTGCCCCGTCCACACCGAGAAGCGGCCTCCGGGCACCATCTTCTGTTTTGGCCCCTCCAACTCCGGCACCAAACACGGCATTGCCACAGCTCAAAGGATTCCAGAATGTAAACGCAGCTGGCAAGACACTTAGGAAGACCGTCAGCATCAGCTCATTCCCACATCCCCCGCGAGGCGACAGCCGATCTAGCAGCCTGCCTCCCAGCCCGCTGGCAAGCGAGAAGGCTCGATCACGGAAATCGAAAAGTCCCAAGAAACTTTCACACCTAACTTATTCACCCTCCACCCCGAGTTTATTGAACGGCAGCGGAGAGGGCAAATCGATTAGCAGTGCTCGCATGTCCGACGGACTGATAAGCATCTCGTCTCCACCGCAAAGTCGGAGCTCATCTGCCCAGGATTCTTACTCTACTTCTGCGACCACCTATGATGACCCTGCCGAAGGATCAGGTTCGAAACGTGACAGTGCCATTGCTGTGTCCAGTTCAATGTTCGATAAACGATCCTCCAAATCCGATGGAAAGGGCAACGTAGTTGTAAGCGTTCGAGTGCGTCCAGACAACAATACGAGCCAATCAAATCCCGAAGGAGAATGGATGGTCGATGGACGAAAATCATTGATTGCATGCAAGGGCAAGGAGGGCGGCGACTACATCTATGGTATGTCCCGTGTGGGATGTCACAAACTGCAGTTGACCCCCTTTTTTTTTATCGTGCTAACTAAAAGGATAGACAATGTCTTTACAACCCATGACAACAATTCGCGTGTATACGATCATTGCGCAAAGCGCCTCGTTCGACGGGTCATGGAGGGATATCATGGAACGGTCTTCGCCTACGGTATGACCGGCACGGGCAAGACTTTTTCAATGCAGGGAACAGCCTCTTCGCCTGGTGTGATTCCACTGGCCATTACCGATATTTTCTCCTACATCCGTGAAACGCCTTCTCGAGAATTTCTGCTGCGCGTCAGTTATCTGGAAATCTACAACGAGAGAATTCATGACTTATTGAACATGCCCACGGGCAGTGGTCTCGGCGGTGCCGCTCTACAAGACGAAATCAAACTGCGGGAGGACAGCAAGCGTGGCGTTTATGCCACTCCTCTCAAGGAGGAGATTGTTCAGAGTCCCACGCAACTGCTGAGAGTAATCGCGCGAGGTGACCAAGCCAGACGGACCGCCAGTACACAGTTCAACGCGCGCAGTTCTCGAAGTCATGCCGTTGTCCAGATTGTCGTTGAAAGCCGGGAGCGCATGCCCGGTGGTGCTCTCGTAGGGACAGGCGAAACGATCGGCTATTCTGCCCGGTGGCGTTCGAGTCTCTACATTGAGTCTCATTGATTTGGCTGGCTCAGAAAAAGCGGCCGAGTCCAAGGAGCGAAGGCAGGAGGGCGCTCACATCAACAAGAGTCTGCTCACACTCGGCACCGTCATTGCGAGGCTTTCGGAGCGGAAGGACAAGGAAAGCAAAGGCACCGACAAGGAGGGCAAGCATCTTCCCTACCGCGACAGCAAACTGACTCGTCTTCTCCAAGGAGCCTTGTCCGGCGACTCCCTGGTGAGCATCCTTTGCACTATCCAAATCGGAGCCGCTGGAAGCGCTGCCGCGGCCAACAGTCACACCACCGAGACACTCAACACACTGAAATTCGCCTCCCGAGCCAAGAACAGCATAGTCAGCCACGCCAAGAGGGCAGAGGAGGCTCTCGGCGCTGGAGGCGACGGTGGCGCCAGAGTACTTTTGGAGCGATATCGAATGGAAATCCAGGATTTGAGGAAGCAACTAGAGTATCAGAAGAACGGAGCCGGAAAAAGAAACAGCAACAGCAGCAGCAGCACGGAACCAGACAAGGAAAAAGACGAAGAGGTGGAGAAGGTCAGAGAAATTGATGCTGTGGAAAGGCATGAGGAGCAAATGCTGGAGATGCAACTCGCCAGAACGGCTCTCAAAGAGCGAATCGACCACCTCAATCGACTCATTCTCAGCTCCAAATCGATTGGGGTCAATTCCAACGGCTCGTTAAGTTCATTGGGCCAATATGCCAGGTTCTCGCAGCTCTCCCTCGCAGGATCCGTTAGGTCGTCGGTCGCCACATCAATAGGATCGAGGCCGCTCCTCGAGCGCACGGCTTCCATGACATCTGCCTCTTCGACGATTGGCCGCCGGTCAAGTGGGGGAGGCCAAAGATTGTCCGGCGAGGGTCAAGGCGAGGCTGTTGAAATGGACGAGGATAGTGTCGGGGAATTCGGGGATGGAACGGCCTCCCTTACAGCTCAGAACCGTGCGCTTCAGGCTGACTTGGTTGACAAGAACCGATACATTGCCACGTTGGAGAAGAGACTCTTACAGGCGAGACGGGCCAGTTCTTCACGAGCTTCAGTCGGCTTTTCGGCCCCGAGTAAGAGCATCATGGTTGGAGAGGACCATAGTGTAGCAGCCGCATTAAAGGAGAAGGATGTTGAGATTGCCGACCTCCGTGCTAGGCTGGATGACAAAGATCGTATGCTTGCCGCCTTGAGGAGCGCAGCGCGATCGCGCGATACAGCAGACGCTTCTCTCGAGCCACGGTCACCACCGCCGCCGGTAGACCAACCCACGGAGACATCAACGACCCCCACACCAGCTCAGGCGCAGAGACGAAGGACCAAGAGCATCGACGAGATGAATAGAATGCTCGAGGAGATGATTCAGGACCGTGTCGAAACGGGTCACATTATTCGTGGCTCGAGGGGCAGCGTGCGTCTGGCGGGAGGACAGAAGCTGGAATCCCTGGCTCAACCACCGCACAACTTGGAGCCTCTACGTCAAAGCCCAATACCGATGGACTCGCCGGAGCTGCCAGCAGCAGAGACTGCGTAGTGTGCCAGTTGTTTCGCGCTGATGAGATGGATCACTACAATAAAACCAAAAATCTCCATTCTTCCCCATGTGAATTGTTGCGATATTGGGGGAAGGGGGGGAGAGGCTTGGCTTATTGAGGCACTGGGAGTTTCGGGCAATGACGCTTCTACGGAGATGCTTTCTGTTCTCACTATTTTTCGTCCTTCTTTCCTCTCTTATTTTTTCGCTTTGAATTTTATACCCTACGACGTGTCACGTTTTTCTTATCATTATTCTTATCACATGTTCCTAACAAGGGCATCAACCGGGTAGCATGGACGACAAATTAGTGGACGTCGAGATGACGCTGGGCAGACATGCGAACACAAGGCGGTTCTTGGTTTTTCCATGCTGGGACCCCCCGGCCTGAGGCATTGCATTTTCTTCCCCCCCCTTCCTTTTGTCTCGAATTGGCCATTCATGCAGGCTAGATGCTGGAGGAGGGAAAAGGTTTTTGATTTCTACCCCTGTCTTGTTGCAAAAGGGGGGCACACACTCCTGGGGCCGTTGTTTAGCGTACAGACCATGTTTGTCTGCGGCTCTGAAATGTATTATATCGATCCAGTCACTATTCAGATAGTCATGCGATTCATGGGAGATGCGAGATTGCGTTATGCTTGTCATTCGTCATGATGCTTGTTGTGGGAGTGTCGTGGAGTGGAAGTTCCATTATTGCCGGTGCCTTTTATCACTTGGTAGAATAATCGTGGCCATGATTCATCGACCTGCTGACCTAGGCAACTCATGAAGCTTGTGTGTGTGTGTGTGTGAAATCATGTCGAGAACAAAGTCGCCCATGGCATACAAGGCCTTTTTTCCCCGGGGTTCGCGCTTCTCACCTCTTTCCGGAATACGGAATACGGAATACGGAATATGGCCATCGGCTATAGGGCGACCTGAGATGCCTCTACAGCATCTTCACCTCCGAGACCTACTTCACCTCGGCATACTTGTCCAGCGCATCATGCAGCTGCCCGAAGATAGCCCCGTGGCAGGCTCTCGCCTCCTGCCACTCACTCGCCGGCAACGTCGCCCGCATCATGCGCAACCAGCCACCGACAATCAGGTCCGCATACGTGGCCCTCTGCCCCAGCAGGAACGGCCCGCTCGCATCTCTCCGAAACAAGGCAGCCAGGTCCCCCAGCATGTTCCGGAGGGACTGCATCATCTTCTCGCGCGCCTCGCCAACCATTTCGAAGTCCTCCCACGATGAGACGCCCGCGCGCCGCACAAACTCGGCCTTGGTCACGTCGGCGGTGGCAGGATCCAAGGGAAGCCCGTGGACCATGAGGCCCACGTGCGCGGTAAAGGCTGCGTCAACGTTGCTGTTGAAGCGGGCGTAGTCTGCGAGCTCTGATGATGCGCGAATCTCGGACAGCGGGATGAGCAGCTGCGTGTCCCTGGCGACTGCGTAGTCGAGCTTCTGGGAGGGGAAGAGGTCGCCGGCGCCCGAGGCGGGATACGTGCGCTGCAGGTAGGCGGCGATGTCGAAGGAGTCGCCGATGAGGGAAGAGGTCGCGGGGTCGTGCATGATGGGCAGGGTGTTGAAGTCGGAGCCGTCGGCGAACTTGCGACACGCTGGCACGTTGAGGCTGGCGCGGACGCTGCTGATGTCTGGCATCTTGACCCAGGTGGTTGTGTAGGGGACGGCCTTGAAGTTGAGGGCCAGTCTGGATTTCCAAGGGTTGACGGCGCAGCATGTTTCTGCGACGGGGGGCCGCTGGGCTATGTCGTAGAAGATGATTGGGGTGGAGGTGGAGGTGGGGGTGGCCATGGTGATGACGATGGGTTGATGGGTGGAATTGGGGGGGGGGGGGGCTGTTTTCCGTAGATGTTTGAATTTTGAATGATTGATGAGAGATGATGGCCTTTTTGCTTCCATGTCCCCGCAGGAGGAGGGGAAGACATGACAGTAAGCATGAGGGACGGAGTCGCGCGTGTGCACGTGATGGGTATGTACTATGTACTATCTCTCGTTGTCACTCAGTGGATGAAGCTGAGCTGAGAGGATAGAAAACCAATGTGCCGAGTTTGTGGAAGTTATGGATTGATAGTCACTCGTTTGTAGAATCATGAGAATCATGGTTCCATGAGCTTCAAGATGGTGTGCTGACGAGCGAGGAGCTGAAGATATATTAATAAAGATAGTGGGATATAGGCACATTTCGCCCTTGCTCTTCAGAGAGGCGAACCAAACACTGCGTGTCAACCTTGTTCGCAGCTTCTGTCCTAGATGGACTGGAGAAGTGTGAGAGAAGGCCGTCCTATCAATTGATGCAGGCCAGCCAGCACGTTAAAATGAAAGGATATCGGCGCGAGCCCCAACAAGTTATTCACACGTGCGCGCCTCGGAACAGGCTGAGGGGGCTGAGGGATGGTTTGTGCCAAAGTTTAATAAATGAGGTCAGAAGAAGGACCCTCCGGACCCTCCCTGCATACGCCCAGAAAAAAAAAAGTGCGCATTTGAAACGCTCCAAGCGGGGAAAGAGCAAGGCAGCACAAGGGGGGGTGGACACATTACATCATTGTGCAATTGGCATACATATGTACATACATACAACAAACATGAGCTTTGACCAGCGGGTATCACCTGACGCGCAGCGCAGGCACTGGAGGGAGGGGAGAATGGGGAGAATAAGGATGAGGCCGGCAAGAACGCTTGTTTCACGTTACAAGTTAGCGCTTTCCCAAGTGGCAGCGATCTGCCGGGACCCATCTTGTTGGCAATCTGCTTGATGGCCCCCACGGCCTGGTCAAACGCTGAGCAGCACCGCAGGTTGTGTGAGACGAAATTCAGATCTTCGGCGCCAGTCAAAATTCGTAAATGGGACCAAAGTTTAGTATATTTCCACTACATAGGGGTAGAGCGACCGGGTGTGAAACATTGCATGCTGCATTCGGGTGGCATTTGGGTGACTATGGGGGGACAGCATGAAGCCAATGGTGATCTTGGACGAAAAGTCACGGCCACAACGGCCGTGTGCGAGACAAGACAAGACAACAGGAAAGCAGATCGACATTCATCCGGGTGCTGGCTGTGCCAACAACTCTGAGCTTGGACAATAGCTGGCAACAGCTGGCAGCAGCTCGCAGCAGCTGGCAACAGCCCTGAATCCTTGGCCTGACAATGGCCTGTGCCCTCGACTCCTGCCAATCTAGTTCATCACCCAGATTCGCTTATTTCTTCTTCCTCTTCTCCTCTTTTCTCCTTCCATTCTTCTGATTGAAGAATGAGAGTGATGAATAGCCTTGCCGGCCACTTGTATTCGCACCAATAACACAGCTAGGCCGTGTGAGCGTGAACCCGGCGCCTCCTGAGTCCTGAGTGAGGTCAGCGCTTAAGTGCCTGCAGGCCTGGCATTTTTCGGACCCAGCGAGCCTGCTTGCTGCCTGGATCATCATCATCGACCTACTCGACTTTGCCATCTTATTAGTGGAGAGTCGTTTATGAGGCGTCTTCCGCTGGCACGCAAGGGTTTGAACAAAGCAGCTCGCTGCTTGCTCACAGGGCGGAGCGCCATTCTCTTCTCTTCTTCGTCGACCTTATCTCCGTTATGACCTTCGACTTACACGCCTTCTGCCGTTGATATCGCAGGCGCCGCTTTACACGACCACGACGGTCCTTCTCCTTTCTTATGACTTTCTATCATTGAAGCTTCTCTTATCATGTTAATTCGTTACACATCCACTTGGCGCCATTGTGTTTATTCTTCTGCATCTCATGCGTTATTCCCAGGCTTGAGCGCCCAGGCTCTGCCGACTACATCAGCGACGTCATGGCCCCTCGACTCGATCTCTCACAGTCCACCCATGGCAGGGTCATGATTGCACCGTCACGTATCAACCTTCGAAGAACAGCATCATATAACGATCGAAGTGCCGCAGCACTACCTTCAACGTCTTCTCGCCTGAATTTCAACCACCTTCTCTTCTCACCGCCTCCCTCACCAAGCCTTCCTGCTCTTGTGCCTCGACGCAAGAGGTCGGTTTCAGAAGCACTGTTCGTACACCGACCGAGTCGAGTCATTCGGATTGTCTTCTATTTTTCTGCTTTACTTGGAGCATTTTACTTGTTTGCGTTCACACTGCGACATCGTAATGTCATACAGATGTCTTTGCCCTCCTTCCGCGATCCCCAGTACGAAATGGTCGGACAGGACAGCTTCCCGGATTTCCCGACGCCAGTTGTCGTTTCTGACGCCAAGAAACAATCCAAATGGACAGTTTCTATTCCAAGAAATTATGACTTTCCTCTGTCCACCGAAGAATACTCGGGGATGAGTGGTCTATGCCGAGAGGTATCCGCCCGGGTGAGAGACCTTCATCATAGGGCGCCATTAACCGACGAGACCATGTTTTCGACCAACCAACCCGACGACTATTTTGTTGATGTTCACGAGGCAGAGCAGGCGGGTCTTCTCTCCGTCGTTCCAAAAGGAGAACCGCCGAAGCATTCGGGCCATTTTGCTGGCTTGAGTCACGAGTCCCTGTCAGGCAAACCTTTCTGTAGCAGGTCACTGACGTATGTCCTGGAAAGTCCCAATGCTGGCCTTGGCGAGGCAATCATGGCAATCTGGACGCTGTACCCTCTAGCCAAGGAGCAAGGACGAGCCTTCTTCATCGACGACTCTCGGTGGGCATACGGCTCCTATACAGATCTCTTCCTACCCCCGCCCTTTCCCTCATGTCAACCGCCGCCGCGACATCAGATGCTACCGTGCCCGGCACAAACTCGGCACTTGGTAATTTCTAGTGTGACACTCGATGATGTGTTACCCGCTTTGCTCGCGAACCATCAGCGACTTGACCAAACCGACTTGGGCACCAAGGACCTCTTTGATCTTGCTTATGCTGGATACAAGTCACTGTTTCAGTTGACCGAGGAAGACCAAGTCTATGTCAACAAGCGAATTCGTGACACTAGAGCAAAAGCTCAATACACCAAGCTGCCGGTTGATGTACCCATCATCGGTTTTCACATTCGCCACGGAGACCGCCACCCGTATGAGTACCAATATAGTGAGACATATATTCCGAGCGAGGTATTTGCGGGCTATGGCCATAGTGAAGTAGAAGCTCACTACAACAGGACTAGCGTCAATCCGGAGGAATATCAGCTCATCAGAATGATCGCCTCTGACGATCCCATGGTGCACGAAGAGCCAGAGTTCTCTGATGCTTTGTTTGCGCAAGAACGCATTCGTCTAGCGACTAAGGAGGTGATTGAGGCTGCTACCACGGATCCCCACTACCTGCACCACTCTGTTGACGAAGCATTCGGCTGGGAGGGCGGTTTCTTCTCAGCCATGTTCTGGAATCTTGGCGGCAAGCCCAAGAACAATGCCGCAGAGGAAAGGCGCAGAGAAAGGCCGTCTGAAGATACGATGAGACTGCGAAATCTCGTAGGCCGGGCTTACATGATGGATTTGGCGGTCCTGGCCGGCGCGAGTGACAAGGTCATTTGCGCAGTGAGCGCCATGGGCTGTCGGCTTCTTGCCGTGATGATGGGCTGGGAACGAGCTATGGAGCATCAAAATTGGATCAATGTTGATGGGGGCTACGGCTGGGCTGGACTTGACCAACACGTCAGGAGCGTGCAGCCAAAAGTATGAGCAGGTTGGGGGTTGTTGGAAGGTGTGCTTTGCATTTTGCAAGGGTGATCGATCAATGATGGAGCGAAACTAACCCCAGCTTCAACCAACCCCCCACCCCAACAGATTTCGATTTTTCATAATACTTCCATTCTCGTAGCGTTTATATGCTGCCTCGGGGGTTCGGCTCAACATGCATTTTTTTTTTTTTTCTGCGACAAGATACCTCGACATTACTCTTTTCCATGAACATTTGCGTCAAGGACACTTGTTCATTTACATAGAAGTATCAAATCTGCGGACTGGTTTCCGATTTCCGATTGTGACCACATTGCCTATATTTTAATTACATACGGAGGGTATAAATAGATAGACCCTCCCCCCCATGACAAGGATAAAAACCGTGCCCATTTACTCCGTACAAGACGACATATTCAAAAGCAGGGTCAAGCTTTAAACCATGCATTACCATTTAAAAGCTACGTCACTTTTCAAACTTTGTTTGTTAATAAGTCGAGATCCGAAACCCGAAACCCAACTCAACAACATCAAAACCTTGTGTTTCTTCTTTACTTCCTTCCTTCCTTGGACTAGCACATTATTTTTTTGGGCCGCTTCGCTTTGAGGCCCCACTCTGGCGCATGCTCCACGCGCCTATCGCCTTATCGCCTTATCCAACTCCGACTCACTTTTTCCATCCCATCATCTTCACCGTCCGCGCCTACAACCCACTGGCAAGCCGCAGTCATGTCGGCGACTGGTTCCCGCGGCCCGCCAACGGAAACACCCAAGCCGAAACTCAAGATCAACGTGAGCCGATCCTTGTCCTTTGTCGGCGATGCAGCATCATCGGCGACGCCAGCCGTCCCAGCGTCTGCAACACCGAGCGAAGGCGCTCGAAAAGTCAAGCTGAAATTGACCTCCTCACAACCTCCAGCCCCAGCTGTCGAGAAAGCCCCCGCCAAGACCAAAGCCGGTCGTCAAACAAAGCCGAGCCAGAAGCTCGTTGAGAGTAGAAAGCGACCGCACGACGACGACGAGGACCTAGCCCTTTCACAAATAGTCGGAGGCAGCCATGGTACTTCCAGCTCAGCGTCTGCCGCCGCCGCCGCCGCAGCAGCAGCAGCAGCAGCGACCAAGATCAAGATTCGTGCGGGTCTCAAGTCGGCTGGCATGCAGGTAGTGCTCAAGCCGCGAGGACGCCCGCCGCATCACCCACCCGGCGACGGGTACGATTCAGAAGCAAGTGACCGGGAGATTGACCCCGCCATCGAGGAGCAGTTTGTGTTGCGCATGCTGCCCGGTGAGCACTGCGACTACGTCCGCTGGTGTATGGAGAATGGCAAAATGGGCATCCCACGAGCGCAGGGCGGCGCAGACATCACCATGAAGTTCTTTGACGAGGAGTCTCGCCGGGCCGTCATGACCGTCAGGGGCCAGCCGTTTGCAGCAGTCATGGTCGACCTGCCGACCATTACGGAATCCATGAAGACATGGGATCGCAAGTCCTTCATGAAGTCCGCCGACATATGCCAGATGCTCCTTGTTTTCCAACAGGTCAAGACCGAAGACGAAGCGAAGCGCGCACCGCTGCCGCCAATGATCGACAGCCACTTCCGCTGGCCACATGGGGTTACGCCCCCCATGCACGACTGCGTAAACCGACGGTTCGCCAAGACAATCAGTCGTAAGGAGATTGAAGACAAAGAAGCCGAGGTGGAGCGACTGCTGATGGAAGACGCCAAGGCTAGTTCTACTCGGTGGGAATGGGTCGATGACCGGGCGGTCGACGAAGAAGACGAGATGGGCGCGGACGAGGACGCAGAGGGAGAAATGGACGATTCCATGAGCTACTTTGACACTAGCAATGCTCCTGCCGCCGCCGGCACGGCCACGGCTCAGCAAGCTAGAGCCGCGAGCGACGGCGGCATGTTCGGCGATGATGACGACCTGGAAGCTGATCTGGAAGCCGCCTTTGCAGACGACCTCATGGCCGAGACACCAGCCACGGGCATGGGAATGACGACCCCCCTGACAACGCAGGTGGATACCCCTGCGCCCGTACTGCAAGAGAGCATTGAGAACGACGAGTCGGACGAGGATGAAGAGGAGGACGATGACGACGATGACGACGACGACGACGACCTAGATGAGGATGAGCGTGCCCAGCGCGACGAAGAACAGGGCGTCAAGGATATTATCCACGACATGGAGAAGCAGCTGGCCAGGCGGGTCGCTGATTTAGAAAAGACGCAGAACAAGATTCTCAAATCCCGACTCGAGAATCAAATCAAGCAGTTGAAGTCGGAGATTGAGTTGAAGAAGGGGTCCATCGGTATTGAGGTGGATTAATGGGCTCAAGAAAGTTTGGGGTTGGCAAAGAACTTGTTTGGTTCTTTTCACCCCCTAAGAAAAGAGAGACGAGGTTTGGCAGTTTTATTTCATTTTCATGAACAAACACAGTATACGCAGTATTGGTGTCTTGTAAGAAAGGCGTTGGTCAAGGCAGCTTCACAAATGCCGGCGCAAACAAATGGGAACGGAACCAGGCGTTTAGGAGGACAGCACCCTCCTTTTTTTTTTTTTTTTGATATCCATAGACAGTCTCAATCCACTCCGTCATTCGTACTGAACTTGGACTGCAAATCGAACCTTCAACAGTCTCCCCGCTGCATCACTGTGACATCTGACTCAACGATCCTACCGCACCATATACCCTTCGCACAAGCACATCTTCCACCGCGCCCTTGACATCATCCCAGCTTACGTGCTTGCAGAATTCCTCCAACGACCGCGGGCGTCGAGAACCCATGTGTCCACCCCGAGCCTTGACCCTCTTCCGGATGGCCTTTTGCAGATAGACGGCCATGCCAGGATCCCTCTTCGACTGCTTCATCAAGTACTTTTTTATAAACTCTGCATCCGTCAACGTCGTCGTCTTATGGTCCATATGCCATCTCCGTGTGGACCTGATGGTCTCTTCGATCCGACCCCGTATATCGCTTCTCGTGCAATCTACTTTCCATGTTAGTAGCCCTAGCCCTTGACCCTGGCGCCCCCAGCATCTCAACATCAGGCCACCCTTTTGACATGGACTCACCAGTAGTCACGGCAGCTCGCGCCGCCTCGCAGGCCTCCCTCTGCGTCTTCACGGCCGCCAGTACGGCATTCGCTTCCGCCAACGTCGGCAGCGTGCCCACCTTGCTCGCTAGTTCCTCAACCAAGCTCTTCATCTTGCCCATCTCAACTTTCACTTGGGTTACTTCCCGCCTGTACTCTTTCGCGTCAAGCTTGTCTTCTTCTCGGAGCTGACTGCTTGATTCGGCCCGCGCGCGAGTGGCCAGAATCTCACACCATAGCTTCTCCATGCGATCTGTATGTTGTTGACGGAAAGCGTTGTTGTCCTTTGTCTGGAGGGCCAGCTGTGCGAGGTCTCGTTCCAGATTGTCTGCTTTGCTAATTAGCTTGCGAAGTCTGAGTTCGTTGGTCATGCGGGCCATCTTCTCGGCCCGTTCGAATAGTTCGGGACTGATGGGCAAGGTTTTCGACCGAAGAACGGGCGATGAGGAATTAACGAGGGTGGTATTCGATGAAGACGGAACTGAAGTTGAAGCCGATGGCGGACGGTGGGATGCCGCAGGAACAGAGAGCTGACGTTTCGTCGTCATGATGGCTTATAAGTGGAAAATTGCATCGAGCTTGAACAATGAATGAATATGAACGGCATGAGCTGTGTGGGCAATGGTCAAAACTTGAGATGAAAAGTTTGGGGGGGGGGGAAATGTC
The DNA here is from genome assembly GCA_000729855.1 of Epichloe aotearoae. Classification (NCBI taxonomy): domain Eukaryota; kingdom Fungi; phylum Ascomycota; class Sordariomycetes; order Hypocreales; family Clavicipitaceae; genus Epichloe; species Epichloe aotearoae. Next base: position 95,429 of record JFGX01000055.1, read on the forward strand.
GTTAGAGAACATCAGTGAATATTCTGGTGGCTTGGTTTTCGCTTGTGAAATTTGGCAGGTGCGTATGACTGCCTACCCCCAAGCACCTGCCTCCAAGTGGGAAAGTGATCAACAACAAGTGTCAAAGTATAAAGTTATCAAGCGCTTGTGAAGTGACTATCTGGGTATACCTATCAAGGAGGCTGAGGCCACTTTAACAACAAAAACAAAAACAAAAATCCGCTGTGATCCGACAATAACATGCTACATGGGACCAGGGTCTTCGAAAGGTTGATCAAGAAACCGTGAGCCACCACTCGGATCGAGTCGACGATCTATGAGTTCAAGCATCTGAGTGATGGCCCTGGTGCTTTCAACAGATCGCCTATGTCTATCTGCATCGATTTGCGCGCTCCACTCCGAGAACCGACGAATGACTTGTTCCTAAGCCAGCTGACCTTGCGGTTGACTTGCTTGATCGCTGGTCCGGGCTGCCTGCTGCACCTGTGTCTGCTCTGTGCCTTGCTGGACGGCTCTCGGCTGGACCCGTGCAGTGGCAGGGCCGTTTCTCGGCCCGATGACTTCCACGGGCTTCTCCCTCTCCACCGCAATCCAACTCAAGAACATGTCGACGTCCTTGGCGATCTGGCGGGGAATGGCCAACCGTTGAATCGCGCCCGGCAACATCCCTCTCGCATCAGACACAGCGCCCATAATCCATTCAACTCCATCTGCTGTCCTACGCAGCCTCTCCACACTTGTGTAGGCGCCCAGAACCGCATTGTGCCGACCCGGTGCGTCTTCATCTCGCAGAGCAATCTGAACAACCACAAATTCAGCACCATCTACATGGTTCTCGTCGGACGCCGTGATCTGCAAGACGGGGAAAACACGATTCTTCAGTGGAAAGGGAAGTTTGTGAACCGATTCTTCCCATCTCATGGTGATGTTCGTCCAGGTGTGATCTCCCTGAACAATCTTCATATCCCTGCACTTCCAGCTCATCATTCGGCGAAAGCTCAAGACGGTGGGTGTAAAGTCCTTCTCCGCCTTGGCATGATCCTCTTTGAAGCATCGGTGCCATTCTTTCCAGCCAGCGGTGCCCGGCACCTCGGCATCCTCATGAACGCTGCGTCGTAGATTCCATGTCTCGGCGCAAACACTCTTCATATTGATGCCCTTGACGTCGCTGTGGTTGTTGATGACGGCTTTGAGATCCCGTGCCGGCACGACGCGCTTGTACAGGTCGACAAGCGCAGTGGAGTTGGAAAACTTCTTGATTCCATCAGGACGCCAAGCCGAGCCGTTGGGGGAAGAAGCCGTAGTGGGAACGTCGTCAATAAACGGGACCGCTTCATGCAAGACGGTTGTGAGAAAGGGGACCAGTTCCTGGTGGGGGGTGGCTGAAGGCGGGAGATCTGATGGATCTAGCCCCCATAGACGAACGAAACGTCCAGGACGGGGAGCAGAGAGGCTCCCATCCTGCTCGCAGAGCTGCACCTGGGTTATCATGAGAGCGGTGATGGAAGTAAGAGGGGGTGATTTGAAGTTGGTCTGGGAATAAATATCACGGATTGAGTATGCTGGGCGGCGATGGAAGGATAATCAAGTTGATGCAAAAGGTGAGATGCGAAAGCTCGTTGGGAAGACGGTTGAAAGACGGTTGAAAGGGAGTGAGTGGCCGCCTGGGAGGCACTTGACAGCTTCGCAATGCCGGGAAGTCGTTGCTCCCGTTTTTTCCTCCCCTTTGGTCTTGCCCCAATATGGACCGCAACACCATCTCGGACCTGCTGCACCAGCGCCAGCAACCAGCGCCAGTCCAGGATTCAGCATTGCCAGCCCTTGACCGAGTGTGGGACTTGCATTTCCAATTCAGTGGCCTATAGTCCGTAGTCCGTACTCCGTGTCTCATGCTTTAGTCAACCAAGCGTATTAAAAATTACCATCTTCATGCAATCGTGTGCACCACATCACACGGACCCGTCCACCTCCAGATGTCAAACTCCAGCGAGCAGCTCGAATATACAAACAAATCACCCTGCATGCACGTTGCTACTCGTCTTTTCTATGCCATGCCATGCCATGCTGTGTATGACTTTTCCATTCATCTTCAGCGACTCCCCCCCTTCCCCTAGTCGCGTCGTTCCCAGCGAATTTTGGCGGGCTCCAGTGGCCGTGAAAATAAAGATGCGTAGTCGGTACCAATAATAGTGTTACCACCATCGACGTTGCTCAGCTTGAATAGACGGACAGTCTCGGCGACAATCGTTTGCAGCTGCACGTTGGCAAAGTGCTCACCAATACATCGGTGGCGACCAGCACCAAAGGGCAGATAGGGTGATGCAGCGCCCTTGCTGACAAGACCGTATCCGTAGTCGACCTTCTCCTCCTCTTCGACAACATTGCGAACAATGGTAGGGGCGTTCACAGAGTCAGAGTTCCAGCGATGAGGGTCCCAAACTCCGGGGTTGGGGAAGTAGGTTGGGTCACTGGCACTAACGCCGGGGGCGGCGAGCAGAGTATGAGTCGTAGGGATGACGTATTTGGTGCCAGGAACTGGCATGGGCTGCTTGACGGCACGCATAATGGAGTGAATGGGGGCATGCAGGCGAAGTGTCTCCTTGACGACGGCCTGGTTCAGGGGCAGTTTGGCGAGGTCCTCGTACGCCAGAGGGGGGAGATCAGCGCCGAGTGCTTTGACTTGTTCCTGATACAGCTCCTCAACAATCCGAGGGTTCTGGGCAAGACGAAGCATAATCCAGGAGCCGGTGGAGGAAGACGAATGCTGCCCGGCCATGAGAAGAGCAATCATCATGTGGGCAACCTCATGGTCGGGCACGGGAGTGCCATTCTTATAAGAAGAATTCATCAGATGCTTCATAATGTCGAGTTCCTTGTCCGCGTCGCCCTTTGCACGACGCTCCTTGATGGTATCCATGTAGATTTTGGCGACGGTGCGCTGAGCATGATCCCGCTTGCGGTTCCACGGGAGAGGGGCCCAGTGCAACATGAAGTTGATGGGAGTGAAACCCATGTCCAAATCATGGTAGAGAGCAGCCAATGACTCGTCAAACTTGCGACGGATGGCACTACCCTGAAGAGCGTGGGAAGCGGTAAAAATTGTAATCTCGGCCATTTTCTTGGGGATATCAACGATGCCGGACTTGCCCTTGAAGTCGGCATCTCTCTTGAAGTAGGATTGAACTTCACCAGCAATGATGGGTACGTACGATCGGAAAGCCTCGGTCGTTAGGGCAATCTTCATAAACTATAGACATGATACTTGATTAGCAATCTCAATGCGGGGTAATGGCAAAGTCGAGACAATTCCCGTTCTCATGATGTGTGCGTACCTTCTTCTGCTCCATAAGCTTGGCATTGGGGCAGTCATAGACGACATCTCGACCGAAAACAGGAGTGGTCAAGACGGTGTAGATTTCTTCGGCATTGACATCCTTGAGCTTGCCATTCAGGATGAAGTCGTTACCGGCGGGGCCAACAGCGACAGTGGTCTTCTTGCCAAGGAGGATGAAGGTGAAAACATCGCCAAACTACAATTACATACAATTACAACCAGAAGTCAGTGAGCTGCATGTACATGGAAGGAACGTGGATCCAACGTAAAACACATGTATCTTCGTACCTTGGCGCGGTTCTCCTGGAAGAACCTGGGCGGGTCCATTCCGTAAGTGACGGTACTGCCGATAAAGGGGAACCAGTGGAAAACCATGGGAGGTTCATTGGGGTTTTTGAATAAAAGCTGGTTGGCGACATTGAGGGCAACCGAGAGAGAGATGAAGCCGACAATGGCGATGGCTATCTGCGATCTCAGACCAAGAGTCTGGTACTGTTGCGCAAGCGGATGGCTCGCGACCTGTTGGAGGACACCCATCGTCGACAACCGTCACCAAACACCTGGCGAGGAGTTTTTGAATGCAGGTGATTCGCGGTCCGGTGAAGGATCTCGTGGACAGAAGAAAGATTGAGGTCGGAAGAGAAAACGGCAGCCGCTACCGTCTTGCGATGTCTTATTTAAATGTCCGAACAGAAGCAAAACAATTGGGACCAGGACACAAGAGGATGGTGAACAAGAGGACGATCAAAAGGGACGCGCAGGCGGCGGCGCGTGATGCATCAACGGGGAATTGTTGTACCAATGCAGGCCGAATATTTTATTCTGCGGGCTAATAAGGGGGAGGGGGGGGGCCACAGGGTGCAATCCGAATCGTGTTGCCGTTGTGAAATCAGGGACCGCCCAATCAGCGACGTCGCTTATGAAGGCGCAGGGGGTCTCGTATTCGGGTTCTGCTTCCACCTTTTTGCGAAATGGGCACGGGTGACGTCTGGTTCATGTCACGCCAACGTCGCGCGGAGGAGGCTGGCTACGAATGCGAATAAGAGGCACATACGGATACTAGACGGGGTAATGTATCTACTAATATCTCTGAATATCTCTAAACAACTATAGCACTCCCTCAACATGCGAGGTATAGCCACCTTCCACCACGGCCGTCAAAAATTCCAAGTCGGCAGCTTCTCTGGCCGTGCTCAGCACCGCGCCGCCTGAAACAAGCACGGGGGGGGGGGGGGGCGCTGCATCACCGCTGTGCAGCAGTCGAGCGTCCAATTTTGCGCCGACGATGGCACTTGGGTTGAAGGTCTACTTTTTGGTTCTTGGTGATTGCGGTGGGGTTATTCGGTATTCGTGGTGATTGATGGATATGTTTGCCAACAACAGCGCTTGCATTTCCCTTTCCGGAAGTTACAACCAACAAGCACGATTCCATCATGTGCGTTCGTGGGCAGAATCAAGAAGTGTCTGTAAAAGGGAACAACTAAAGAGGAGATTTGTTCGAGGCGGGTGGGGTTTTTTTTTTATTGACTTGGATGCATGCTCTGCTTGCTGCAGGAACTGGTAATAACATGCCCCACCATGACTATCAATCTTCTCAACAAACAGTTGTGCGTCAACAGGCGCAGACAGAGAGGCAGCAGCTGAACACGTGAATATGTATGTATGCGTCACACGCACAAGGGCGACCCGTTGGGCGCAGCTGACTGGTGGTGGTGGTGGTAGTGGTGGTAGTGGTGGTGGTGCTCGTTCGTGTCTGGCCTGATCCGACTGCGCGACCACCAACAAAGGATGGCAAATCAGCAGAACGTCCCGCAGAGGATGGAGGGCGGAGTGAGTGCTCACCGCCGCGAGATGGCGAGGGTCTGCAGGATCTATGCACTGTGCCAAGCACCATGGCCGAGCTGGAAAGGACAGTCTTGGAAAGCATTTCCGCACCGTACAGCCACTACCTTGAAGCACCGGCACCTGCTCAACGGCCCCCACCCATCAAACACCGTACGGAACGCCGCCTCCCTCCCCGTGCCCAATGTTCCATGCCCCCGCAGCAGGCGGCGCGAACTGCATCTGGCGCAACTAGCAAGCGCTCATATCAGGTGAGTTGACCAGTCCCGACTTCGCTCTTATAGTTATCATCTTTTCCATTTTCATCTTTGCCTCTCGCCTCCATCTCGCAAACTACACCGATTACTTACCTCTGGCAGCAGCCGCTTCTCGCATCTGTTCGACGCGACCGGGACATCGCCCACGGGATCATCGTCAAGTGACGTCTCGCGATAAGGCGGGGTTCGTCCGAAACGTTGGGGTGCGTGCCGTCATCGTAATCGCATCATCACCTCCCTCTCGTTGTCGAAACCGATCTTGTCTTGTTTTGATTACACACGAACAAGACGTGTCGCTCTACGGCGGTTCTCTTGCAGAAAAGAACAAGAAATAAAATACTCATCACATTCGTCTTCGTGATGGAGCAGAGTATGAGCAGTATGAGCCAGCCCAGCCCCCCGCCCGGTAGCCGATCGCAGCCCAGTCCCTCCAGATCCAGCCACGGTACGTCTCATCCACGTCGATTCGAAGGTATGCATATATCCCTTCGTCAGCCAAGTCAGCCCAGTCAGCCCAGTCAGCCCAGTCAGCCCAGTCAGCCTTCTAACCTTTCGAAGAATCCTGGGTCGAAGTTGCATCGCAGCCTTCTTCCTCGTCTCTCTCCAGCGTCGCTGATGAGATCGTCACGACTGGTCTCACGGTCGCAGGTCCGTCCCATCGCCGCCGTCGCCTGCAGAGCTCCGCTCGGTCCGCAAGATTGCCTCACCAACAGACCGCAGTTCACGCTGCGGGCACCGGCAGCCAGGAGGAATATGACGAGAGCGAGAGCGACGACGATAGACTGCTGGCGAGCTCGGCGGAAAACATCCACACGTCGCCAGAAGTGGTAGAGGATGTCTCGGAGGCCGAGTCGGACTCGGACGGGGATGATGCCACTGCACTCGGTCGTGCATCCGATCGGCCTGTTTTCAGACCGCAACCAAATGCCTTTTCCCACCCGCCCGTGAACGGGCCGCAAAGAAGCCGCTCGGCGACCTCAAGCATGCCACCTCATCCTCACAGCGGATTCACCAGGCCTTCGTTTTCCCAAAGATCACAGACCCGGCTCCATCGGGGAGGACCGCCCTTCATGTCACCATCCGTTCGTGAGGATAATGACGCAGCGTTGAGAGCATCGTTGACCACTCTCTTGTCGTGCGCTGCCGCAGCGCGTGGATTACCAAAATCCAAGGAGGAAGCCGAGGCTTGGCGAGCGAACCGCAGCGGTGTAGCGCCCAGCGCCCAGCCCATGGAGTTGCGTTTCATGCCCGAGTCGGAGCTGATGCAGGAAGAGGCACAACGTCATCAGCCAGCAGCCAATGAAGCCAGACGAGGGACGGGAAACTCGTCATCCAGATCGCCAACCAGAGCGGGCACCACAACTGAAAAATCAAAGAGATCAGTGTCAGCTGGCCGCAGCCCCAGGGCAAGCAAAAAGAAAAAGGTCGCCGCGACTTCGACTTCAGAAGACACTCTCATCTCACCCACCCTCTTTACATGGGTAGTAAGCGCCGGTGTCGTAGTCCTCGTCTCCGTCGTCGGCTTCGGAGCCGGATACGTCATCGGCCGTGAGGTCGGGCGCCAAGAAGCACAAGACGCCCTATCGGCGAGTATGAGCGCCGCAAACGAGACTTCCCAGACCGGACGCGAAATGATCCGCAGCTCCAGTGGGCTTCGGAAACTAAGATGGGGAGCCGGCGCTGTGAGTCGAAGCATTGCTGCACAGGCTTGAGCCGAGTTTCTCACCGAGAAAAGAAGAAGAAAGAAAGAAAGAAAGAAGAAGAGATTGGCAACTTGCAACTGGCTGTTGTGCAAGACGTAGACTCTTGGACTGAGTTTTCTTTTGCTTGATTGAATCTGGATTTTGCATCATGAAATGGACTTGGTCCCGTAATAAGTGGGATATGACAGAAATGGACATTTGAAAGCAGGTACCCGGCGTGGGACAGGGGAGCAAAGGCTCTCTCGAAGCGGGAAGAGAGCGAGCCGTTCTTTTTGGATTTACGACTCGCAAGTCGGTGTTGGGAAAGTATTGGAAAACATTCATGCATTTTAGGGGCTAATAAATCAATCACCTTGCCGCATATAACGAGTCGGTCAATTTGAACATCTTGGCATTGACAAGTGGTCGTGTATGTGTACATATCCCTGGATGAACCGTGCCCGTGCCGTACGTGCGCTCCAAGTCTTTCGTAGCTTGCCAACAGCAAGTCATCTTCACAGTGAACACGACACATCAACTTATTGATAACAAAAGCATGTTGATGACTTTTCCTTGACTTGACGCCAAGAGATCCTATGGAAATATGCAAAAGTGCAAGCACCTCAATAGTAGAACGGATTACTCACCTAGTACATTACACCAGAGGGAACTATTACAAAATAAGAAAAGACAAGAGGAAAGATGATGGTATCATTTACAAGCACGCTTCAGGGCGGTTTGTTTTCTTCAAGGCAGGATTTGCGCGACGTCATGTCACTCACAAGCTTCAAGTTGTTGCGATTGCAAGAGCCCCCAGGTGTCTCAGAAGTCTTTCGTGCAAACCTTGCGGCTGAACTTGTCTCAGGATACCCTCGAGAACAGCACAACACCTTTTTCTTTTCCTTTTCTTGCGAGAAGGTGAACAAAGGTTTCAAGGCAGGCATGTCAAATCCCTCAGAATCCCATTGGTAAATGCATGTCGTGTAAAACGACGCAAGTTTCTCGAACAGCCCACGTCAAAAAGCCATGGCAAAAAGAGCCATCCAGCGCCGTCATCTTCGAAAAGAAGAATCCTGTCGCCACGAGCCCACGGACCAAGTGTACCCCCCCCGCCCCGGAGGTCTATCGCCGCCTTTTCATGAATAGAAAAGACGACTTCTCAAAGCCCCCAGGCATAACGTTGTACGAAAACGCTGCCGCCAACTTGTTTTGAATAATGACAGCCCACAAAAGCCCACTGATGCAGCAAAGCCCGCTGAAGCCCTCACGTGCATGCCCTCTCCTTAATCAAAGGTCATCTTGGTGCCAGCAAAGCTTGAAGGAGTTCGGTTAGCACCAGTTCCAAATCCACCACGACCTCCTCCGGAGCCACCGCGTCCACCACGGCCACGGTCACCACCACGGCCTCGGCCACCTCCCCGTCCACCGAATCCGCCACCGCCGCCACGGCCACCACCACGGCCGCCACCAAAACCACCACCCTCACGAGAAGGACGAGAGCTGGCAAAGTCCAGACGGACGCTGCGAGTCATTCTGCCACTGCCAATGGCGGTGCCGTTCAACTGCTCAAGTACGGTCTTGGCGTCTTCAACCGAGTTGAAACTAACGTAACCAAAGCCCTTCAAGTTTCCAGAATCACTAGTGGCATGATGATTAGTATCTAGAGTGATTTCACAGGCAATAAAACGTATATAAAAGCTTACGGGTCTGTAGGCAAGCGAACACTGGAGACTTCGGCAACTTCGCTGAAGAACTGTCGAACGGAATCCTGATCGACGTCGAAGGGCAAGTTGCCAACGAAGAGAGTGTCACTAGGGGGGCTGACAGTGTCGCCGTGCTTCTTGGCACGATCGGTCGCACGATCGCGAGGGTTGCCCTCGGCAGGACGAGCGTTTGCATAGTCCAAGTTCAGAGCACGGTTGTCAAGCTCAAAGCCCTGCATGGCGTCGTAGGCCTTGCTAGCATTGGCACCGCTGTCGAAGTCGACGTATCCGAATCCACGGCTACGACCGCCCATCTTGTCAGTGACAACACGAGCACCGACCAGGCCCTCAAATTTCTTGAAAGCCTCATGGAGGGCGTTGTCGTCAATGTTCCAGCTCAAGTTACCAGCGAACAGGGTGGGAGCACCTTCCTCGTCAGTCTTGGCCTTCTTGGGAGTAGAGTCGATCTCGTGGTCGGCCTTGCGCTTCTTGGAAGCGGAAGCATCCTCAGACACGATCTTGGCTTCGTCAGACTCCTCGGAGTCGTCCTCAGAGTCATCTGAATCGTCCTCAGAATCATCTGAATCGTCCTCAGAATCATCAGAGTCAGAGTCCTCCTAAATGGGTTAGGTTAGTAAACAAGAAGGGTTCTTTCGGATTGCATGTATTGACCAACCTTGGCATCAGCCTTCTTTTCGTCACTCTCCTCATCAGAGTCGGAGGAGTCCGAAGAGTCTGAAGAGTCGGCAGTCTCAACCTTGGCCTTTCCGTTGGCCTTGGGTTTAGCAGTCTCCTCCTCGGACTCGCTGTCAGAGTCGGAGTCAGAGCCGGACTCGGACTCAGATTCAGCCTTCTTGGCAGCTTTGCCCTTGCCCTCGGTAACAGGCTTCTTGGTCTCAGCCTCAGACTCACTGTCAGACTCAGAGTCAGATTCGGTCTCGGCCTTCTTAGTGGCTTTGACAGCCTTGGTCTTGTCATTGGCCGCGGCCTTCTTGACAGTCTTTTTCTCGACCTCAGACTCAGAGGAGTCGGAGTCGGAGCTAGCAGCGTCGCTCTCGCTCTCAGAGTCAGACGAAGGCTCAGGTTCAGGTTCAACGACCTTCTTCTTTTTCTTAGGGACCTCCTTCTCCTTGACTACTTTTTTGGCAGCAGCTTTGGCAATGTCCTTGGACTTGGTCTTGGAAGACTGGGAAGACTTGGAGACGCCAGCATTCTTGACAACAGAGACGGCATTAGCCTTCTTGCTCTCCTTGGTCTTTGACTTGGCCATTGTGAATGTGAATGATAATAAATCAATGGGATAGATGCAAGAAGAAAAAAATATGAGAGAAAAATGGCATATGTAAAGATGCAAATTTCCCAGAGATGAGTGTTGAGGGAAAAAGAAAATGGAGGGGGCAGCAGCTCGCCTTGTACTTTTTTTTTTTTTTCGTCCCGCCTGGCTGGAAGGTTTGGTCCCTTGGCGCGGTGTAGAGTTTTTTTTTTTTTCCACCTGGCAAAATGTGGGGCGCTCGCAGGCGGTGAGTTCGATAAGAGGTACGTACCTTTTTCAAAAGATTAAGCCAGCTCTGGACACCTGACCATTGAGGCACTAATTTTCAACTCGGCGTGCAGTCGAATTGATCTCCTGTTGGTGGTCATACAATCAGCTCCAAATCAGCGATCTTGTCTTCCGCCCGTTCCACCAAGCAACGACGAGGACGACGCCCGGAATCAGAGGAAGTTGTAAAAGAAATACTCCGCACCTGCCGCCATGCCTACTCCCGAATCCGAGCTTTTCAAGAGCCAAAAGCCCCAGGTCGCGCCGACCTTTAACGGCATAGACTACGACGATACCAAGGCTTTCAAGGCGGCCGAGGACGCCATCATCCGAGAACAATGGGTTGGCGCCATGAAGACGCGAATCGTGGGAGAGGAATTGGGCAAATGTTATATGCGTGAGGGCGTCAATCACTTGGAGAACTGCGGCGAACTACGAGGTGAGCGCCAATATTGACTCATCAAGAAATGCCATGGGTCAGTCACATGCTGACAGACAGGAACTCTCAGAGAAATACCTGCAACTCCTTTCCACAAACAAGATCAAGGGTACCAAGTTCATCCAACAAAACTACCTTGAGCAGAAGGACCAGGAACTCGACATGGCGGCTCGAGTGCACACCACTGATAAGATTGCCAAGTTGAACCACGGCCGTTTCTCGTCATGAGAAGTTCACTGGAGTGGGATGGGACGGAATATCTGAGATTCGGAACGAAGGCCAGCGATCGTAGCATGCTGGGTATTGTAGGACCTAAGTTGCCAGGGATTTGTGTCAACGTGTATCAGATTCAAGAGACTTGAACGATATGCCGCTAGTGGCCTTGAACAGAAGCCAGCACTTGGATCCTGTAACGAATGTGTATATAAGCAGGAATAAATATTCACCAACCAATGCTTTTTCTTTTTCTTTTTTTTTCGAATCAGTCTTCTACTTTCCTATATCAAAAGTGCAGTGCTTGTTCTTGAAAGCTCGGCCCAGCTCTGCGGCAGTGGGGAAGCTCGCAAGGCTGCGCGAGGTGTCGCGCCCACCTCTCCCCCCCATTGGCCCAATTCTCCACGTCCCTTCGCTTTCCTAAATGTTGGGCAGCGTCCGACAAGCCTTGTCTGCACCCCTACAAAACTGTCATCGCGAACCTCCTCAAACCACAGCACATCATGTTCTGCACAAGGTGCATCCGTGCCGGTGCCATAAGGCAACGGCTTCCACTGATCCGACAATTTCACGCATCAACGCACATTCGCTCGGCTGAATCCAAACCCTCGTCGCCGGCGAACGACATCCCAGAATCATCAACTCAACGTTCGATCTGCACCGAGGGCACAGTTCTTTCTGGACTCAACTACTCCAAGGGGGGCCAAGACCCCGTGGCTAAGAAGGACGAAGAGTACCCCGAATGGCTGTGGTCATGTCTGGACGTCATGAAGAAGGCGGACGCTGCTGACGAAAACGCCGGAGACGAATTCTGTACGTCTTCACTCTTTGCTTTATTACCCTTTCTCCCCCCCCCAACGCCCCCTTTCAAAGAATAATGGCTCTTTTTCCTTTCATACATGGTCCTTTTAGATGTTATGAAGACTAACGAAATGTGTAGCTAAATCCAAGAAGCAACGAAAAATTGCCGCGAAGCGACAAAAGGCGCTCGAGGCCAAGCTTCTGGCCGAGGGTAACCTCGAAGCCTTGGCTCCCAAGATTCCCATTCAGCATCAGTCAATTAACCTTCCAGGCGACGAGGGCGGAAGTGTTGCGGATAACATGGCGGCTGCCGAGAAGCGAGAGGAGCTGAAGAAGGCTATGCGAAAGGAGAGAAAGGCTAAGATCAAGGAAGCCAATTACTTGAAGTCTATGTAAGGCATTGCGTCGAGGTGCCCAACTGTACAACATTGTTTGACAGCAAATATAACACGTCATATACTGCATATTTTGTAACTTGGTCAATTTCATCTCGCTACGTCGTCCCAAAACCACGTGGTTTTTGCTGTTCTCTACATCGAGGCATCTGCGCATGGCTACTCTCACAGCTACATGATATTTTGTCTATATGATAGTTCGTAGTCAAAAGTTTCTGGCCATTGGGGCACAAAGGGCCGCTAAAGGGACCCTCATATGAAAAGTGGTAGATGAGCCGTTACACTGCCTGACACAAATCAAAATTGACTTCTGGCCATTTCTTGTCGTATGCAATCAAAGTGCATTAAGATCCAAGGGCACACTGCTACCTCTGCCGGCTCTGTACTTCTTCGGGCCTCCGATGAAATCTCTTGGCTTGGGCAACAAGCTGTCATCTTTAAACTGCCATCTTTGGTCATTCACAACTGTCCTTCCCCCGCTACTGGGGCTCGGCGAATGCGATGATTGTCGACTTTGACTCGAGTTGGCGCCATTGACAGACAGAGTGTATGAGCTGGGATCCAGAATGCTGTGAAGTAGGGAGGATCCCCTGTTCCGCGACTGAGGTGGAGGCGGTGGTGATTGCGATGTAGGTGCCAATGGGGCTGCACTTGGTGGAGGAGGGGGAGTGGCTAAGTTTGGTGACAGTACAGATGCCGAGCTGGCTGGAGGTGGAGGAGGCAGCGGCGGTTGAGCTCGAGAAGAAGGAGAGCCCGAGGGCAGAGGAGGTGCAGAAGCGGGTGGTGGTGGAGGAGGCGCAGCTGGGGTTGATGCTGAAGAAGTCGGAGCTTGTTGTGGTGGTGGTGGAGGAGGAGGAGGAGCGGATGGAGTCGGCGCTGCGCTTGACGGAGGCGGCGGCGGCGGCGGAGGTGCAGCGCCAGCTGGAGGAATGGCCTTTGACGATGGCTTTCGTGTTGTTGGCAAAGGCGGCGGTTTCTTGCCTATCGGTGGAGGAGGTGGTTTTGATCCTCCAAGTGGTGTCAATCTGCGTAGATTGCCGGCACCACGCGGAGGTGGTATATGGGGGCCACGGCCAGGTGTAGCAGAAGCCGCGCCTCCTGGTGGTAGAGGAGCACCTGAAGGTTTGGATGCTGACATGCTAGACTCCCCAGGATCGGACAAATATGAGGCACCTGAAGTTGCGCCGGTATCTACACCTCCTCCACGCTTCTTCAATTTGGGCATGCCACCAGCGAACAGGCCACCGAGTTGAGGGGCAGGATCCAATGCAGGGGCTAATGCCTGACCAGCTCCTTGATCACTATTGCTTCGTGCTCGACTTCCGGGTGCTGGAGGCACAAGACCACCGGGAATGGGAGGTGCACCGCCGACCGGAGGACCGCTTGACGATGCTCTGTTGCCTACCATCGGAGCAGACCGGTCATTGGTGGCAGCTTTTTTTAGGGATTTTCCCTTTTGAATATCAGACAGGAGGGCATTCTAAGAGAAACCGAAATGTCAGTCATTGGCTTGGTAAGATGAACAATGAGTACTTACTTTATTGCCTGCACCAGGAGGAGGTCGTGCTGGAAGCCCAGCTCCTCCAGGCGGTGGTGGTGGAGGAGGGGGGGGAGGCCCTCCCGCTCCCGAGGGCGGCGGCGGTGGTGGTGGAGGGGGAGGTGCCGGCATTTTCGAGGTTCAATATCCCGGATGTATTGCGGAATAGTTTTCGAGGGGAAGAAGAGAGCTGAAGATAGCAGAGGCTGCCCAGGGGTCGGTCGCGGGGTCGGTCGCGAGGTCGGTCGCGAGGTCGAGGTACGGCGATAGATTTTAGGCAGCGGAGGCAAGGAAGCAGAGCAATTTGCTGCCTCACGGCCTCGCGACTTGGTAAAGGGAGAGTCACGATATTTTTTGGCCGCTGATCGAGTTGTTTGACTGCTGTTCCGTGGCAAATCGATCGGTTGAGTGGGTAAGAGTTGGTGAGCCGGGTTGGATTGTCGAGATAGAAAGATGCAAGTTTATGACTGTTGGTCGTTGGAGCTTGCGCCAAGGTTTCGTCATCCGCTGTTCAGGCCTTGGCCAGTGGCCGATGGCCGATCGATGGCCGGTGCGGCGGCAGCCACTCTTCTGTTGTCTGACCTGAACCACAAACCACATGTGATAGTAACTGTGGAGACCAGACCCTTGTCCATAGAGCCTTTCCGGCAGACGGTTGAATTTGCCATTGTCATAACCTCCAACAAACATCAACACCAACCATTGCGCGAGGCGCAAGCTCAGCTTGCTACACTAAACATGAGGCGGGCATCACCTCGAAGCCTTGGCTTCATCTGCGAGTCCTGCGCCTTGACGCCGACTCGAGCACGACGGTTCATCGGCCCCCGTCTTGCCTCTCCACGAAACAGTCAGATCCCAAAGCTTCTCGACTGGACGACATCCGCACCGAGATGGGCATCACCGAGATGGGCATCCACGGCTGCATTCTGCTCCGAAAGCGATCGCGAGTCCCCTACAGGCCAGACCACCCATCCCTCCGCCAAGACACCTGCTCCCATGACCGAACCCGCAGGCCTCGCACGAGTAGCCGAAGACAGCAACAAGAAGTTCCTCTCCGTGGAAGGCATCCCCGCGCCTCAGTTGACCAGTGCTGCTCTCCAATCGTGTCTCCGCGCCGCTGCCGCCCTGCATCCTCAGCTGAAACGCGCAGAGGCGCAGACCAAGGCCTCGGCCTCGAAGCTCGTCACCCTCGGAGCCGAGCGAACCGGTGCGAGAATACCCATCGACGCCAAGATCCAAGACGCTGTCAACAGGATATCCCACGCCGCATACACAATCATGACGCATCCCAACGTCGAGATGACGCCTGAATCCCTGGAGCTCTACGTCCAGATCCAGGCACAGCTCGGGCGACCAGAATCGCTCCCCTCCATCCTGGAGCTCTACGCCACCAAGGCCAAGCCTGTCGTCAAGGACGGCCAAGTCACACATGTCAAGCAGAAGGCCAACGCGGCATCCCGAGCTATCGAAGAAGGTGTCGCTAGCACAGCGCTTCAAACGGCCATTGAAGCAAAGAACCTCGATGCCTCTCTTGGCATCATCGAGGCAGCGTATTGCGTGCCTGCATTCAAGCGCCAGAAGCTCATCCGACATGGCACAGCGCCGGCCATCGGCCTCGCCACTCTTCCCCTCGGTATATTTGGATTGTCCACCGCCTACGCAGCCTACTGGCAGAACACGATGGATATCTCGACCGCCACGGCACTCGGCGTGGCCGGGATTTCGGGCTACTTGTTCGTCGTGGGGTCGCTTGGTGTCATCGCCAAGTTGAGCAACAAGGATCAGATGAAGCGAGTGACCTGGGCCCCTGGAACGCCTCTCCGCTATCGCTGGCTAAGGGAGGATGAGCGAGCCGCCCTTGACAAAGTCGCCTGCGCGTGGGGTTTCAAAGAGCCCTGGAGACATGGCGAGGAGACGGGCCCCGAGTGGGAAGGATTGAGAGAGTACATGGGGTACAGACAGATGTTGCTGGATCGCGTCGAGTTCATGGATGGCATGAGCTGAAAGCCCTGCTGTTGTTCAAGGTTCTTCACCCCGACTCACAAACCCCTTTTTACTATCTGTACCAAATAGTGTCATTGCGAAGCAAAATATCGTCCGTGTAAAAATAAACAAAAAATGATGTATCTGCCATAGCCGTCGATTCCCGTTCCCGTCCAGCCCACCAGTCCCGACAAGGGAAGTCATTCTTTACCTCGCAGCGCAACCGTTTGACCGCCACCATCAAAACACTCACTTGCTAGCTTTGGAAAAGTTTTTTTTCCCCATTGAGCGCCATACGAAAGGGGAAGAATAAAGCAAACTGTTCCTTACCTTTCGGCATTCACGCGCCGGAGAAGCGAACCATAGCCCATCATGTCGCACACGGGCGAAAGTTGGACAAAGAACATCTTGAGAAAAGGCGAGACTAAGCTCCTCACTGCTGTTTTGCTCGGCGTGCCGTTGAACAAATGCCGTGCCGAATGATTCAAGTCTTTGGAGAACCGGGGGCTCTGCGCCGCTAACGAGTAATAAGGAGAAGCTGAGGGTGGTGGCTCTCACGATGGGAGGTAGGTATTTGCGATACTATACGGCTCATGACGAGACTCTCTTGTCGATGTACTCGATTTGTCATGATGTGAACGTGAAGGTAGGTAGGTATCTGCGAGACTGAGAGCACGTGAGAATCACTCACAATCCTCCTAGGGCAAAGACGAGCATCAAAGCTCTCTTTTGATTGACGGGCAATTTACTCTTCCATATGGGGTTGCACTGCCTACATGACTCACCTGACCCGATACCTTTGATACATCCTTTATTCTGGCTTTGCCTTCTCTAGCCCATTCCGGGAGTTCGGGAGATTCTTCTTTTTTCTTTTTTTATTCTGAGACTTTGGATGGGACTAGATGTTAATTGAGAGTACGTATAGACAGTAGAAAAGATATGTTAGGCCTATGCTGAGAGTATTCTATAGTACAAGTGGCTACATGCATCATCGCATCATCACAAAACAGAGCGGCATCATCTCGAGCAGACCTTGCCTGGAACGAACAAATGAACAGCTTCTCTCATAATGCAGTGGACCCCGATCCGACCATTTCCCCTCCTCTCCCCTCCTTCTTTTGTTAACACCAGAGACGAAAAGCTCATGCAAAAGTGAAAGATAAGACTCGCTCGCTTAACGCGCGACGTATTTTGGACATGACCAATCCAACTACGCGGCTACTCTTGATACCCACAGGGGCGTCGACT
Source organism: Epichloe aotearoae (assembly GCA_000729855.1). Lineage (NCBI taxonomy): Eukaryota > Fungi > Ascomycota > Sordariomycetes > Hypocreales > Clavicipitaceae > Epichloe > Epichloe aotearoae. The sequence continues at coordinate 112,403 of JFGX01000055.1, forward strand.
CGAATTCAGCGTCCTTGTACTGGCGCTTGCGGGCTCGGTACAATTTGAGTCCCAACTCATGCTCTTCTCTCTGAATATCGGCCAGTTCTTGTCGAAGATTGTCGACTTTCTGCTTCTCTTCTTCTCTTTTGCGCATGACTTGATGACTGGCCAACAAGTTGTCCTGCGGCATGAGTTCCGTCATCTGTTTGATGCTTCTCTCGATATTGACTCGAAGGTGGAAGAGACCACTTATTTGTGCATCAAGTCGGGAAACAAGATCTCCGCTCTGTCCCTGGTGAGGCGCGAGCGGAAGAGGCTTCGATGTAGAAAGAGAAGAGGACCGGCGGTCTGTCGATTCGGTATCACTGATGGGTCGGGTTTGATAGGCCTGGTTCCGGTGGTCGAAAAAGTCACGCTGC